>CAUYQU010022217.1:0-27032 GCA_963574635.1 Cheracebus regulus
TCTTTCTCCTTTTCTCTCTTTTTCTAAAATCTCTTCCTCTTTCTCTTTCATTTTTTCTTTTGCTGTTTCTTTCTTTCTCCTTTTCTCTCTTTTTCTAAAATCTCTTCCTCTTCCTTTCTCTCTTTCATTCTTTTTATTCTAAAAATAAATAAATAAATAAATAAACATGGGTTTTAGAAATGTTTTCAATACAGAAATTACTAAAAAGAGGAAACTCCCAAAAGGTTATCATTCATCAGTGTCACTTTTAATATTCTGGTGAATTGCTTTTCAGTATTTTAAAACATGAATATATAATCTCTTTCATCATGGTGATTTTATTATGACATTAAATATTTTTCTAAAATGTAACTTTTTGTTTTGTTTTGTTTGAGACAGGGTCTCACTCTGTTGCTCAGGCTGGAGTGCAGTGGTGTGATCACACCTCACTGGAGCCTCCCTCTTTTTAATGGCTTAATTATCTACAGACATTACACTATTTGAACTGAATGAAAAGATAGAAATAAGTCAACCTCTTATTTGACATATAAATTGTTTTCAGCCTTTCACATACATGTTCACATAAAAGAGATCATAGAACAAGAACAAAAAACTAGAAGGGACAAACAAATAAACTTAGAAAACAGTGGAACCGTGCTTTAAAATTTTTGCTGGAAAAAGTGTTTCGATTTATAATCCTGTATTCAGTCTGCCAATTTAATAATAATGCAATGCCTTTAAAAGTTGACTCTTTCCAGGCACAATACCTCACACCTGTAATCCCAGCACACTGGGAGGCTAAGGAGGGCAAATCACTTGAGCCGAGGAGTCCCTGACCAACCTGGGCAACATGGTGAAACCCCATCTCTACAAAAAATACAAAAATTAGCTGGGTGTGATGGCATGCGCCTGTATTCCCAGCTACTCGGGAGGCTGAGGCAGGAGAATAACTTGAGCCCAGGAGTTCAAGGCTGCAGTGAGCCATGATCATGTCACTGCACTCCAGCCTAGGTGACAGCAAGACCCTGTCTCTATTTAACAACAACAACAAAAATAATTAAAAAAAAAAAAAACTATTTTGGGATGTGCTTTCCCAAAACAAGTTGGCAGACAAAGAAACTGGAAGACACAGGATCCAGGAAACAAGGATGGAATGCAACACGATGGAAAAGGAAGGGAATTCCCAAGAGAAAAAGGAAATTCCCAGGATGACTGTGACGGGACGTTCCAGCAGAACAGTGGTTATAGAATGCAGCCCATCTAGAATCATGGAAAAGAATAGAGATACTCATGAAAGCGAGTTCTTGAAGAAAAATGAAATGTATGGAATACCCAGTGAGTCTGAAGTTGAGAGAATAGATTTAGTTCTGTAGGGAAATGGCAGATGAAATGATGAGAGGATGATGAAATGATAAAATGATGATGAATGAAGTTTTCTCAACTTAAAAATAAAAAGTTGAGAAAAAGTAAAAGGCAGTATTTTTTCCAGAGAAAACAAAGAGTTGTACGTGGAAATAAATATTATTATTGTATGCGATAGGCTTATCCTGAACAATATGTATTTTACCATGATAATGTAAACATGTTATGCTCCTTAAAAAAGAATAATAAAGCTATATTGAGATTATCAGAAAAGTATATGTATATGGGGAGAAGTAGGGTATGTAAAAGCAAAATCCTTATTTTCCATAGTTGAAAATAAATAGATATTAAGAAAAATCAATATAAAGATATTTAGAGGCCAGGCATGGTGGCTCACACCTGTAATCCCAGCACTTTGGGAGGCTGACGCAGGAGGATTGCTTGAGCTCATGAGTTTGAGACCAGCCCGCGCAGGATGGCAAACCCTGTCTCTACAAAGAACACAATAATTAGGCAGGCATGGTGGCACGTGCCTATAGTTCCAGCTACTCAGGAGGCTGAGTGGGAGGACGGCTTCAGCCCAAGAGGCTGACGTTGCAATGAGCCAAGATGGCGCCACCGCACTCCAGCCTGGGCGACGGAGCCAGAACTTACCTCAAGGACAACAACAAAAAGGCATTAATTAGAAATCTGGACTAACATAAATATGTTCTCACTCAAATATGGAGCTAAATGATGAGAACACATGGACACACAGAGGGGAATAACAGACACTGGGGCCTTTGGAGGGTGGAGGGCGGGAGGAGGGAGAGCATCAGGCAAAATAACGAATGGGCAGTGGGCTTAATACCTGGGTGATGAAATAACATGTACAACAAACCCCCAGGACACAAGTTTATCTACGTAACAAACCTGCACTTGTAACCCTGAACTTAAAAGTTAAAAAAAAAAAAAGACATTTGGAGGCAAACACTAGAAAACAGCTAAAGGGATTGAAAGTTGCCCTGGGAGAAAACACATTGCTGTCCTGGGGGATGAGAACTGGGACTAGAAAAAGCTAGGCTAGAATTTTGCTGTTTTTCATTACAATTTTTTAAAACTCTCAATGGGAGAAGTGTATGTATTCCGCCAATCCAAGCTAAGGCACTTCCAGCTTGCAAAAACCCCTGAGTAGGGCTTGCAAAGCTTAACCACATCATCCTGAAACTCCACATAGCTGCCCTGTGTGGTTACACAATAGCTTTTAGCAGGCACAGTCACCTAGACCTGACATCTGGGTTCTGGGTACAATTTCTTACAGTATCATCATGAGACCCATCCCGTGACACTGCCCACAGTCTGTAAGATAATGACTAATTAGCTCAGACACACAGTTGAATTGCTGCTATGAAAGAATGACTGATTTGAAGGCATGCTAGCCATTTAAGATTGGGAGAGACTGAGAGGGCTGCCCTGGGACTATCACATTCCTCCTTGTGGAGAAATTTAAACAGAAGCTAAAGGCTTCAGGGGGATGTTGTGGAGACTTTTAGATTAGGGATAGGACTGGCATAGACGGTTCTGAAGTCCCTCCACCTTGAGAGTCTATGAAAGACTTTCTTCTTCAGGCCTTGCTTACAATTGCTACAAGTTAGTATTTAGGGCAAGGATTAGAACCCAGGAGGAGGCGTTAATTATCTCTTTATCTCTCTTAGTTCTTCTAACAGCACTGAATACACTCAATATATTCCCACTGCCTTTCAAATGTTTCTAGAGTGTTTGAAAAGCATGTGTATTATCTATTGTTGGCAATCTATGTTCCACATGTGATTATTTGATAAAACTTGACAAATGGGTTGTTGAAATTTTAATTTCTTGCCTGTTCAATCGGTCAGTTGTTTTAAGAAGTATGTGAAACTCAATTTCTCCTTGCAGTCATCTCAATTTTTCTTCATATTTTTTGAGCCTATCTTATATTCATATACATTTAGAATTCTTTTTTCCTGATTAAAACTTTTGAAAACTATGTAGTGACCTTTATTATCTTCACTAACATTCCCCCCTTTTGTTTAAAATTAATACAGCTATGCCAGAGTTTTTCATTAGTGTTTTCCTGGTATATTTTTTCCATCCTTTCTCTTTCTCTCTCTCTCTTTTTTTTTTTGAGATGGAGATTTGTTCTGTCTCCAGGCTGGAGTGCAGTGGCTCAATCTCGGCTCACTGCAACCTCTACCTCCTGGGTTCAAGCAATTCTTCCACCTCAGCCTCCCGAGTAGCTGGAACCACAGGCACGTGCCACCATGCCTGGCTAATTTTTTTGTATTTTTAGTAGAAATGGGGTTTCACTGTGTTGGCCAGGATGGTCTCGATCTCTTGACCTCGTGATCCACCCGCCTTGGCCTCCCAAAGTGCTGGGATTACAGGCGTGAGCCACCGCGCCCCACCTACTTTCAGCCTTTCTGTCTTATGCTCATACCTTCCTTCTGTGGTGTTTTCTTTCTTTCTGATGTACTTACTTGAGAAGTTCCTCTACCACTCTCAGCAACAAACAAATAATCTAGACAGAAAATGAACAAAGAAACAACAGACTTAAACTGCACCACAGACCAAATGGACCTGACAGTCATCTATAACACATGCTGTAGAATACCCATTCTTCTGAACTGCATACGGAACATTCTCCAGGATAGAAGACGTTAGGCCACAAAACAAGTCTTTGCAAATTTAAGAAGCTAGACATCATACTGAGCATATTTTATGGACAAGATGGTATAAATTAGAAATCAACAAGAAGAAAAACTTCAGAAACTTTACAAATACCTAGAAATTAAACAATTTGCTTCTAACCAATGGGTAATGAAGAAGTTAAAAGGGAAATTTAAAAAATTCTTGAGACAAATGAGAATGGAAACACATCACCCCAAAACCTATGGGATGCAGCAAAAGCAGTTCTGAGAGGACATTTATAACAATAAATGCCTACATCAAAAAAGGGAAGATTTTTAATAAACAATGTAATGATGCACCTGAAGGACCTAGAAAAGCAAGGACAAACTCAACCTAAAATTGGTAGGAGAAAGAAAGTAATAAAGCTCAGAGCAGAAATAAACAAAAGAGAGACTAAAAAATAAAAAAAAAATCAAAAGGTCAATGAAACAAATATTTGATTTTTTTTGAAAAGAACAAAATCGATAAACCTTTAGCTAGACTCAAAGAAAAAGAGAGAAGACTTAAATAGGTAGAATCAGAGATGAAAAAGGAGGCATTACAACTGATGTCACAGAAATACAAAAAAGTGAATGACAGAGCGTTGGCAGAAAATTAAAGAAATAAAAATTTAAAAAAAAAATACAAAAGATCAACTAGGTGCAGTGGCTCATGCCTGTAATCTCATCTCTGTGTTTTGGAAGGCAGAGGCAGGAAGATCACTTGAGCCCAGGAGTTTAAGACCAGCCTGGACAACATGGTGAGACACCACCATTCCATCTCTACAAAAAGTTTAAAAATTCGCCAGGCATGGTGGCATGTGCCTGTACTCCTAGCTACTCTGGAGGTTGAGGCAAGAGAATACCTTAAGCCCAGGAGTTCCAAGCTGCAGTGAGCTATGATCACACCACTGTACTCTAGCCTGGGTGACAGAGTGAGACCCTTTCTCTCAAAAAAAAAAAAAAAGTTTTAAGACTACAAAAGATCATAAGAGACATCCCCCACCACCATTTTGCCATGCCTTTATAAAAATTGCAGATCATAAGTGACTATTATGAACAACTATATGCCAACAAATTTGACAACAGAGGAGAAACAGATAAATTTCTGGAAACATACAACCATCAAGATTAAATAAAGAAGAAACAGAAAATCTAAACAGACCAATAATAAGTGAGGAAATCAAATCATTAATAAAAACTCTACCATCAAAGAAAAGCCCAGGGTCTGATGGCTTTGCTGCTGAGTTCTACCAAACATTTAAAGAATAAAGAATACCAATCCTCCTCAAATATTCCAGAAAATTAAAGAGGAGGGAATACTTCCAAACTCATTTGACAATGCCAGCATTATTCTGATTCCAAAACCAGTCTAGAACGTAACAGAAAGAGAGACAACTACAAGCCATAGCCCTGATAAACACAAATGCAAAAATTCCCAAGACACTAGCAAACTGAATTCAACAGCACATTAAAAGGATCATTCACTATGATCAAGTGGGATTCATCCCAGAGATACAAGGATAGTTCGACACATGCAAATCAATAAATGAAATGCACCACATTAACAGAAAGAAGGACAAAACCATATGATCATTTTTTTTTGAGACAGAGTTTTGCTCTTGTTTCCCAGGCTGGAGCGCAATGGTGCAATCTCGGCTCACCACAACCTCTGCCTCCTGGGTTCAAGCGATTCTCCTGCCTCAGCCTCCTGAGTAGCTGGGATTATAGGCATGCACCAACATGCCCGGCTAATTTTCTAATTTTAGTAGAAATGGGATTTCTCCATGTTGGTCAGGCTGGTCTTGAACTCCCGACCTCAGGAGATCTGCCTGCCTCGGCCTCCCAAAGTGCTGGAATTACAGGTGTGAGCCACTGTGCCCGGCCCATATGATCATTTTAACAGCTGCAGGAAAAGCATTTGACAAAATTCAACATCCTCTCATGATAAAAACTTTCAACAAATTAGGTATAGTTAGTATGTACCTGAACACAATAAAGGCCACATATGACAAATCCACAACTAACATCTTACTGAATGAAACAAAGCTGAAAGCTTTTCATCTAAAATCAGGAAAAAGACATGGATACCCACTTTTGCCACTTCTTTTTGACATAGCACTTAAAGTCCTAGCCAGAGCAATTATACAAGAGAAAGAAATAAAAGAAATGAACATTGGAAAAGAAGTCAAATTGTCTCTGTTTGTGGGCAACATGATCTTATACATAGAAAGCCCTAAAGACTCCACCAAAAAAACTATTAAAACTAATAAAATTGCAGGATACAAAACCAACATGCAAAGATCAGTCATATTTCTATACACTAATAGTGAGATATCTGAAAAAGAAATCAAGAAAATAATTCTATTTACAATAGTTACCAAAAAATAAGATACCTAGGAATAAACTTAACAAAGGTGAAAGATCTCTACACTGAAAACTATAAAACAGTTATGAAAGACATTGTAAAAGGCACAAATAAATGGAAAGATATCCTGTGTTTATTGATTTGAAGAATATTGTCAAAATGGACACACTACCCAAAGCAATCTACAGATTTAATACAAACTATCAAAGTACCAATGAAATTATTCATAGAAATAGAAGAAACAATTCTAAAAGTCAAATGGAACAACAAAAGTTACCAAATAGCTGAAGCAATCCTGAGAAAAAGAACGAAGCTGCAGGCATCACGCTATCTCAGTGTAAAATAAACAAAGCTATAGAAACTAAAACAGCATGGTAACTGGCATAAAAACAGACATATACATCAATGGAACAGCATAGAGAGCCCCCCCCAAAAAATTCACACACCTACAGCCAACTGACTTTTGACAAAGGTACCAAAACATCCCCCAGTGTTGTGGCACCTTTGGGGAAAAGGCAATCTTTTCAGTAACTGATGATGGGGAAATCAGATATTCACATGCAGAAGAATGAGACTAGACCCTTACCTCTCATCATAAGCAAAACTCAACTCAAAATGGATTAAGTACTTAAATGTAAACTTGAACTCTGAATTTTCTAGAAGAAAACATAGGAAAAATGCTTCATGACATTGAACTAGATGAAGATTTTTAAAGTAAGACCTCAAAATGACAGTTAAAAGCAACAAAAGAAAAAAAATAGGCAAAGGGGGTTACATCAAACTAAAAAGCTTTTGCACAGCAAACAAATAAACAGAGTGAAGAGACAACCTATAGGATGAGAGAAAATATTTGCAAACTATACATCTGACAAGGAGTCAATATCCAGAACAAATAATAAACTTAACAGCAAGACAAAAGTAAAAATTCAGATAAAAAATAAACCAAAGGCCTGAATAGACATTTCCCAAAAGAAGATATACAAATGGCTAACAAGTATATGAAAAAGTGTTCAACATCACTAATCATCAGAGAAATACAAATCAAAACCACAATGAGATACCTCTTCACTCCACTTAGAATGTCTATTATAAAAAAGACAAAAGAAAACAAGTGGTGGCAATGATGGAGAGAAAAGGACAAACTTACATACTGATGGTGGGATTATATATTAGCACAATAATTATGAAAAACAATATGGAGTTTCCTCTTTAAAAAAAATAGAGCAAGTGCATGATCCAGAAATTCCGCTACTGTGTATATACCCAAAGAAAACTAAATCAGTATATCAAGAAAATATGTGCACTGCTATATTTATTGCAGCACTATTTATAATAGCCAAGATGTGGAATCAACCTAAATGTCCAACAGAGAATGAGTAAAGAAAATGTTGTATATATAGACTTCTGCCAAGGTGGCGGAATAGAACAGCTCCGGTCCTCAGTTCCCAGAGAGAGCGATCCAGAAGGCGAGTGATCGCTACATTTCCAACTGAGGTACCAGGTTTGATGCAGTCCAAGGAGGGCAAGCCAAAGCAGGGTAGGGTGTTGACTCACCCAAGAAGTACAAGGGGCCAGAGAACTCCCTCTCCTCGTCAAGGGAAGCCATTAGAAACTTTTCCAGACACTCCGGCACTCTGGCTCAGATACCGTGCTTTTCCCATGATCTTCGCAACCTGCAGAGCAGGAGATTCACTCCAGTGCCTACAACACCAGCACCCCAGGTTTCCAGCACAAAACTGGGTAACCATTTTAGCCAAAGCAGTATTTTTTCCTCACACCACAGTGGCACCTAGAATGCCAGAGAGAAAGTTGCTGAAAAGAGGGGATGGAGCCAGGGAGCCAAGTGATCTGGCTTGGAGGGTCCCCTCCCCATAAAGACCAGCAAGCTAAGATTCACTGGCTTGAAATTCTCACAGCCAGCACAGCAGTCTGAGCTCTAACTGGGACTTTTGAGCTCAGTGGGGTAGGGGCATCCATCATTGCTGAGGCTCAGGTGGGTGGTTTTAACCACCCCTGTGTAAACAAAGTCACTGGAAAGTTTACACAGCAACTGGGCAGAGCCCATAGCAGTTCAGCAAGGCCTCTGCAGGCATAATGTCACTAGACTCCCTTCTTACTGGGCAGGGCATCTCTGAAAAAAGGCAGCAGCCCATCCGGAGAACTTATAAATAAGTCCCTACCTTCCTGAGACAGAGGACCTGGGAAAAGGGGTGGTGGTGGGTTCTGCTTTAGCGACTTAAATTTCCCTGCACAGCAGCTCTGAAGGGAGCAATGGATCCCCCAGCACAGTGCCTGAGCTTTATCAGAGCCCATTTATCCTGATTAATAGACACCTCATACAGGAGAGCTCTTTCTGGCTGACATCTAGCAGGTACCCTTCTGGGACAAAGCTACCAGAGGAAGGAGTAATCTTTGCTGTTCTGCAGCCCCCACAGGTGATTCCCAGGCAAGCAGGGTCTGGAGTGGACCTCTAGCAAACTCCAGCAGACCTGCAACAGAGGGGCCTATTAGAAGAAAAATTAACAAACAGAAAGAAATAGCTTCAACATCAATAGAAAGGACATCTGCTCAGAGACCCCATCCAAAAGTCACCAACTTCAAAGACCAAAGGTAGATAAATGCATGAAGACAGAAAGAAACCAGTGCAAAAAGGCTGAAATCGCCAAAAACCAGACTGCCTCTTCTTCTCTAAGGAATCACAACTCCTTACCAGCAAGGGAACAAAATTGGATGGAGAAGAAGTTTGACAAACTGACAGAAGCAGGCTTCAGACGGTGAATGATAACAAACTTCTCCGAGCTAAAGGAGCATGTTCTAACCCAATGCAAGGAAACTAAGAACATTGAAAAAGGTTAGATGAAATGCTAACTAAAATAACTAGCATAGAGATGATCATAAACAACTTGATGGAGCTGAAAACCACAGAACGAGAACTTCATGAAGCATACGCGTTTCAATAGTTGACTCAAGCAGAAGAAAGGATATCAGAGATTGAAGATCAACTTGATGAAATAAAGCTAGAAGACAAGATTAGAGGAAAAAGCGGTGAAAAGAAATGAACAAATCCTACAAGAAATATGGGATTATGTGAAAAGACAAAATCTATGTTTGATTGGTGTACCTGAAAGTGATGGGGAGAATGAAACCAAGTTGGAAAACACTCTTCAGGATGTTATCCTGGAGAACTTCCCCAAACTAGCAAGGCAGAGCAACATTCAAATTCAGGAACTACAGAGAACACCAAAGATATTCCTCAAGAAGAACAACCCCAAGGCACACAATTGTCAGATTCGACAGGGTTGAAATAAAGGAAAAAATGCTGAGGGCAACCAGAGAGAAAGGTTGTGTTACCCACAAGGGGAAGCCCATCAGACTCACAGTGGATCTCTCGACAGAAACCCTACAAGCCAGAAGAGAGTGGGGTCCAATATTCAACATCCTTAAAGAAAGGAATTTTCAACCCAGAATTTCATATCCAGCCAAAATAAGCTTCATAAGTGAAGGAGAAATAAAAACTTTTACGGACAATCAACTGCTGAGAGATTTTGTCACCATCAAGGCTGCCTCACCAGAGCACCTGAAGGAAGTGCTAAACATGCAAAGGAATAACCAGTACCAGCCACTGCAAAAACATACCAAATTGTAAAGACCATCAACACTATGAAGAAACTGCATCAACTAATGGGCAAAACGACCAGCTGGCATTTAAATGGCAGTATCAAACTCACACATAACAATATTAATGTTAAATGTATATGGGCTAAATGCCTCAATTAAAAGACACAGATCGGCAAATTGGATAGAGTCAAGACCTATCAGTGTGCTGTATTAAGTAGACACATCCCATGTGCAAAGGCACACATAGGATCAAAATAAAGTAATGGAGGAAGATTTACCAAACAAATGGAGAGCAAAAGAAGTAGGTTTTGCAATCCTAGTCTCTGATAAAACAGACTTTAAACCAATAAAGATCAAAATGACAAAGAAAGGCATTACATAATAGTAAAAGGATCAATGCAACAACAAGAGCTAACTATCCTAAATATATACACACCCCAAACAGGAGCACCCAGATATATAAAGCAAGTTCTTAATGACCTACAAAGAGACTTAGACTCCCACACAATAATAGTGGGAGACTTTAATAACCCACTGTCAATATAAGACAGATCAATGAGACAGAAAATTAACAAGGATATCCAGGACTTGAACTCACATCTGGACCACGTAGACCTAATAGACACCTACAGAACTCTCCACCCCAAATCAACAGAATATACATTCTTCATAGCACCATATCGCACTTATTCTAAAATTGACCACATAACTGGAAGTAAAACACTCCTCAGGAAATACAAAAGAATAAGGAAATCATAATAAAGTCTCTCAGACCACAGTCCAATCAAATTAGAACTCAGAATTAAGAAACTCACTCAAAACCACATAAGTACACGGAAACTGAACAACCTGCTCCTCAATGACTGCTGGATAAATAAAGAAATTAAGGCAGAAATAAAGATGTTCTTCAAAACCAATGAGAACGAAGACACAACATACCAGAATCTCTGGGACACATTTAAAGTAGTGTATAGAGGGAAATTTAAAGCACTAAATGCCCACAAGAGAAACAAGGAAAGATCTAAAATCAACACCCCAATGTCAAGATTAAAATAACTAGAGAAGCAAGAGCAAACTAATTCAAAAGCTAGCAGAACACAAGAAATAACTAAGATCAGAGCAGAACTGAAGGAGCTAGAGACACACACAAAAAAACCCTTCAAAAAAATCAATAAATCCAGGAGCTGGTTTTTTGAAAAGATCAACAAAATAGATAGACCACTAGCCAGACTAATAAAAAAGAAGAGAGAAGAATCAAATAGATGTAATAAAAAGTGATAAAGGGGATATCACCACCGATCCCAAAGAAATATAAACTACCATCAGAGATTACTACAAATACTTCTAGGCAAATAAACCAGTAAATCTACAAGAAATGGATAAATTCCTGGACACATACACCCTCCCAAAGCTAAACCTGAAAGAAGTTGAATCCCTGAATAGACCAATAACAATGTCTAAAATTAAGGCAGCAATTAATAGCCTACCAACCAAATAAAGTGCAGGACCGGATGGGTTCACAGCTGAATTCTACCAGAGGTACAAAGAGGAGCTGGTAACATTCCTTCTGATGCTATTGTCCAAACAATACAAAAAGAGGGAACCCTCCCTAATTCATTTTATGAGACCAAACATCATCCTGATACCAAAACCTGAAAGAGACACAACTAAAAAAGAAAATTTCAGGCCCATATCCATGATAAATATTGATTAGAAAATCCTCAATAAAATACTGGCAAACCAAATCCAACAGAACATCAAAAACCTTACCCATCATGATCAAGTCAGCTTCATTCCTGGGATGCAAGGCTGTTTCAACATATGCAAATCTATAAATGTAATCCATCACATAAACAGAACCAATGCTAAAAACCACATGATTATCTCAATAGATGCAGAGAAGGCCTTCTACAAAATTCAACAGCACTTTATGCTAAAAACTTTCAATAAACTAGGTATAAATGGAATGTATCTCAAAATAGTAAGAGCTATTTATGACAAACCCACAGCCAATATCATATTAAATGGGCAAAAACTGGAAGCATTCCCTCTGAAAACTGGCACAAGACAAGGATGCCCTCTCTCACCACTCCTATTTAATATAGTATTGGAAGTTCTGGCCAGGGCAGTCAGGCAAGAGAAAGAAATAAAGCATATTCAATTAGGAAAAGAGGAAGTCAAATTCTCTATTTGCAGATGACATGATTGTATATTTAGAAGAATCCATCATCTCAGCCCCAAATCTCCTTAAGCTGTTAAGCAACTTTAGCAAAGTCTCAGGATACAAAATCAATGTGCAAAAGTCAGAAGCATTCTATACACCAATAATAGACAAAAAGAAAGCCAAATCATGAGTGAACTCCCATTCACAATTGCTACAAAGAAAAATACCTAGGAATATAACTAACAAGGGATGTGAAGAACCTCTTCAAGGAGAACTACAAACCACTGCTCAAGGAAATAAGAGAGGACACAAACAGATGGAAAAACATTCCATTCTCATGGTTAGGAAGAATCAATATTGTGAAAATGGCCATACTGCCCAAAGTAATTTATAGATTTAATGCTATCCCCATCAAACTACCATTGACTTTCTTCACAGAATTGGAAAAAACTGCCTTAAAATCATATGAAACCAAAAAAGAGCCCACATAGCCAAGACAATCCTAGGCAAAAAGAAAAATAAAGCGGAAGGCACCACACTACCTGACTTCAAACTATATTATAAGGCTACAGTAATCAAAACAGCATGGTTCTGGTACCAAAACTGAGATATAGACCAATGGAACAGAACAGAGGCCTCAGAAATAACGCCACACATCTATAACCATCTGATCTTTGACAAACCTGACAAAAACAAGCAATGGAGAAAGTGTTTCCTATTTAATAAATGGTGTTGGGAAAACTGGCTAGCCATATGCAGAAAGCTGAAACTGGACCCCTTCCTTACACCTTACACTAAAATTAATTCCAGATGGATTAAAGATTTAAACATAAGACCTAACACTATAAAAACCCTGGAAGAAAACCTAGACAACACCATTCAGGACATAGGCATGGGCAAGGACTTCATGACTAAAACACCAAAAGCAATGGCAGCAAAAGCCAAAATAGACAAATGGGATCTAATTAAACTAAAGAGTTTCTGCACAGAAAAAGGCACTATCATCAGACTGGACAGGCAACCTACAGAATTGTAGAACATTTTTGCAATGTACCCATATGACAAAGGGCTAATATTCAGAATCTACAAAGAACTTAGACAAATTTATGAGAAAAGAACAACCCCATCAAAAAGTGGGCAAAAAATATGAACAGACACTTTTCAAAAGAAGACATTTCTGCAGCCAATAAACATATGAAAAAAAGCTCATCATCACTGGTCATTAGAGAAATGTAAATCAAAATCACATTGAGATACCATCTCATGCCAATTAAAATGGTGATTATTAAAAAGTCTGGAGACAACAGAGTTGTAGAGGATGTGGAGAAATAGGAACACTTTTACACTGTTGGTGGGAGTGTAAATTAGCTCAACCATTGTGGAAGACAGTGTGGTGATTCCTCAAGGATCTAGAAATAGAAATACTATTTGACCCAGCAATCTCATTACTGGGTATACACCCAAAGGATTAGAAATCATTCTATTATAAAGACACATGCACAGGTATGTTTATTGCAGCACTGTTCACAATAGCAAAGACTTGGAACCAACCCAAATGCCCATCAATGATAGACTGGATAAAGAAAATGTGGCATATATACACCATGGAATACTATGCAGCCATAAAAAGTATAAGTTCATGTCCTTTGCAGGGACATGGATGAAGCTGGAAACCATCATTCTCACCAAACTGACACAAGATCAGAAAACCAAACACCGCATGTTATCACTCGCAAGTGGGTGTTAAACAATGAGAACACATAGACACAGGGAGGGGAACATCACACACCGCAGCATGTCCAGGGTAGGAGGGTATGGGAGGGACAGCAGTGGGTGGAGGGACTGGGGAGGGATAGCATTAGGAGAATTACCTAATGTAGATGATGGGGTGATGGATGCAGCAAACCACCGTGGCACATGTATACCTATGTAACAAACCTGCCCGTTCTGCACATGTACTCCAGAACTTAAAGTATAATGAATAATCTCCCCAGAAAAGAAAATGTTTTATATTTAAAACAATGGAATACTCCTCAGCTATGAAAAAAGAATGAAATTCTATCATTTATGACAACATGGATGAACCTGGAGGACATGATGAAATAAGCCAGATACAGAAAGACAAATACCACATAGTATCACCCATGTTGAATGTAAAATAAAAATTTAATATAGAAGTAGAGAAAACAGTGGTTAGGAGAGACTGGGGGTAGGGGAACAAGGAGGGGAAAATGGCGAGAGGTTGATCAATGGGTACAAAGTTACAATAAGATAGGGGAAATGAGATCTGATATTCTATTGCACAGTAAGGTGACTGGTTATTACTAAGTTATTGCATATTACCAGAAGATATGTTATTGAATATTCTTACCACAAAGAAATGATAAATTCATGAGGATGGATCTGGATTTGATCATTGTACAACATATACATATATTGAAATATCAAATTGTGTCTCCTATGTATAATTACAATGTGTCAATTTAAACATGAAAATAAAAATCTAAAAAAATTAGAAGTTTTTCCAAAGAAAACAGAAGTCAATTTCTTCAGTTTGTCTGAAAAACTTTTTTAAGTTTAGTTTTTACTTCACTCTTAAAAGATAACTCTTCAGGGTATAGATTTATAAGTTTGTGATTATTTTCTTTCAGTGCTTTGACGCATTATTGCATTGTCCTGCTTTTATTGTTGTTGAGAAATCAGCCTTTGGCCTAAATATTCCTTTGAAAGTAAAGTAATCTGTTCTTTTTACTCTCTGGTGACTCACTCTTCTTTCCTTCCTTCCTTCTTTCTTTTCTTTCTTCTTAGAGGGAGAGTACTTTTAAGATCATTTCTTTAACTTGATGTTGTATATTGTCACTACAATGCATTTAGATTAAGATTTGTTTGCATTTCTGCTGCTTGAGATTCACTGGGGTTCCTGAATCTGACGATTCTGAGAAAGTTTCAGCTATAATCTCCTCAAAATATTGCCTCTCCTCATTACCTCCTGCAACTCTCATTAGATGTAGTTCAAGCTTCTCAAATCATACTCTATGGCTTTTGATTTCTATTTCAAATTTTCTATTTCTGTGTCTCTTGAATGGCATGCTAGTTAATTCCTTCAGCCCTGTTATTCACTATACAGAGTATTCTTTCAGCAGTGTCAAATCTGCTGTTTAAGCTGTCATTGAATTTCTAATTTTAGTTTCTAAATATTTAACATAGTTTCAAAAAATGATTTCTATTTTTGATAACTCATTCCTTGCCATGTTTTTGATAGCTCTCATTTTTTCTTTAACTATACTAAACAGTTACATTAGTTTTTAATTGTTCTAATATACCCAGTCTTTATGAGTATAATTCTGTAGTCTATTATTTTGTCTACAACTCATGATTTTTCTAAGTATGGTGATATTTTTTGTTTGTTTTTAACTTTTATTTTAAGTTCAGGATACAAGTTTATGTTTGTTACACAGGTAAACTTGTGTCATGGGGGCTTGTTGTACGGATTATTTCATCACTCAGGTATTAAGCCTAGTACCCATTAATTATTTTTTCTGATTCTCTCTTTCCTCCCACTCTTTGTCCTCTGAAAGGTCCCAGTGTGTGTTCCCCTCTATGTGTCCATGTGTTCTCAGGTGATGTTTTTGGAATGAGAGCATAAGTACCTTGGAATTTTATCCTTAGAAATTCACTGAAGCCTAGGTTTAATCAAGATGTATTTCTCTGCAAAGAACTGTGCTCACTTCTGTGACGTATCTAGAGGCCTTTCCAACCCGAGAACACTTTAAATGCAGTGTGTGTGTGTGTGTGTGTGTGTGTGTGTGTCTCCTATAGAATTTCAACTCCAAACTATGATTTGGGTTAGGAATTTCAGGACATTTAATTTCTTTCTACCTGAGGCAAGTCTCATAATGTTCCTCTATGAGGTGTTTGTTTCTTTGTTCTGTCTTTTGTATACTATGAGTGTTACCTTTCAAGGATCTCACTTTATGTAGAGTTCTTGACCTGACTCACCTTGTATGGGACCTGTGCTTTTTCTCCTATCTCCTTTTTTTCATAGGCCACCAGAGATTGACAGACGTGCAACCTTTGGCTTCAGTACTTTCTCACACTCTCAATTCATGCTTTCTTGTGAGTTGAGGTCTCTGAGGATTTTCCTATTTTTTTTTTTTTTGTGCCATGTCAACTACTTGTGTGATGATTGTGACTGTAATGAATATATATGTATATAAATATATTTTAATATTTTAAAATATGTTGTACCAGGATTAATTTTTACCTATTTAGTTTAGCATATTGAAGAAAATAGAAATGCCTTTTTCTTTCATTCCTTTCTTTTATTCTCTCTCTCCTTCCTTCTCTCCTCTTCTCTGTTGTCTTTGTTTTTTCTTTCTCATTATTTCATTTTTCTTTTTTGTCATTCTATTTTTCTTTTCACATGCCCTTGATATTTTCTTTTTTTTCCTCTTTCTCATCTTCTATTATTCTTGTTTTATCTTTCTTGGTCTTTATTTCATTTTCTTTTCTTTCCTTTTTCTGTCATTCATGCAATTTTACAAAAAGCCCCCAAAATAGTTTTTAGTTTAATCAGAGTAATGTTTTAATAATCTCTTTTTATAAAATTAGTTTGGCTATCACTAATTAGGACAATGAGGTTCTATGTCCTTGGAATGAAGTACTATTTATTGACTATAGTGCTTTTCATATAATAAGTGCTCAATAAATGTTTTTGTTTTTGAATGAAACTTTATTAAATATTCCAACTCTGCTATGGTGAGCACATTGTGAGATCCAAATGTTGCCAAGTAGACTGTACCTGTGACTCAGTCAAGCCTAACCCAGACTGACAGAGAAATTGATGGAATGTTAATTGATAGCAGCTGGATGACTGGCATGAGCACAGCCACAGGAAAGGGCCAAGGATCTCTCAGTAAATATAAAACTTACATTTATCAAAGACCCCAGAGGCTTTTTAATGAGAATGACCTCTGGTTAAGATTAGAGTGAAAGAGAAATAAAGATAGTAATTTGGGGACTTTGAGTTCTAGCCTATTTTCCACTTAATAGTCACTGACTTAGAAAATGAAACTCATGGAATTCTCATAATAGTACTGACTTGACTTTAATGATCCCAAAACCCCAGTAGGTGGGTTCATGATTTGTTGGTTAGCAACACTGGAAAATATACTAAGTGAAGAAAACAGGAATAAGTCCCCAAATTTAAAATATTATCATCAGTATTTTGGCTGATAGAAAACAGGTTGCGGTTACTGAATTTGCCTCTTAGAGTAGGCTGAGCAGGGGTGGCTTATTCATTGGAATCGAAAACAACTCTAGATGGATTTGAGGGGAATAAGACAGGAGTTTTTGTGGATCACAAGCTGGCTGTACATCAGTAAAGACCTCCCATTATATGAAAAATTCTAGGTTAACACTGGCATAAGTGACAAGGCTAAACTTATCATAGGTCCTAGAATGTGTTTTGGTGGGGACCGCCAGGACAATCTCCTTTTGGGACTTGAGAGTTCCCCAGAGAAATTAGTGATCACCTTGTCCACTAAATGAGGTCTCTGGTTTCTATAAAACTGGCTGATGCAACTTGATTGCAATATACTAGTTTGACTTCAGGTATGGTCAAAATATTAAAACATGACAGTATTCATATCCTGATGAGTTGTTTTATCTATTTGCCTTCCCAATACATAACTTTATTTCTGTAGCATTTTAAAGCAAATTCCTGAAATTACTGCATTTTATCTGTAAATACTTTAGAATACTGGCTACCTCTGAGAAGGGTCAACGTTATATCTGGTTGGTCCAAGAGAGGATGCCACAAGACGTGAACCTGGTCCATGATACTTTCATCTGCTGATGCTAACACTTGCATAGTGATTTCTACATCTGTGCCAGGAACATTTTAAGTGCTTCACATTTTTTAAAACCCCTGATAAACTTGGAGGGAGTCCATTTTCTTGGGGTCCCACAGGCTACCAGAACAACTCTGCCTACATATCCACCAATATCCAATATATGCTCTACTCTAAAAAGTGCTGGGAACTGCAACCCTTTGGATCCGTTCAGCTAGGGTTTCTCTTTTTTTCATTCCCACTGTGACTCAGAGGATGAAGGTGACTTACTGCTTGTGTCTTACCTATACATGAAAAATGTGTTTCTCTGGATAAAAGATCATTCATTAAGAAGACAAAGAGCTGTTTTCATTCTTGGAACCTGAAAGGTATTTCTTTAGCAGATTCCTATTTGAAGACATTTTTAATTTTTTTTAACCATTAAACAGTGTGTACTTCAGTTGTGGGCTCTGCTTCTCTGGGATGATTATGAAGAAATCGAAGAAGGCATGTTGAATATACAAACTTACTTTGGAATTAACCAGCTTGCTTTCCTTTGAAGGTGCAAGGAAAGTAGACCAATAGGGTACATTACTATACCCATCTACTAGAAATTGTTACCTACTATGCTAATCTTTTAGGTTGAAATATTTTAGACTGGAAAAGAAGTATTTTCCAACCTTGTAATCCAAAAAAGTTTGACCACTGTTTTTTTGACTCAAAAACAACTCAAGAGTTATTTGGACATTTATCTGAAGACAACAGATGAAGCAATGGCATAGTATTTTAAATGTATTATTTTGTAGTTAAAAATTATGAATATAAAGTCTGATCTCTTAGAATTCAGGTGTACAAAGGAAGAGCTTTTCATTGGAACAAGCCTTGAGCAGGAATCAAGCTGCCGGAAAGACAGCCCTGTGCTGCCTTTCTAGAGGGCAGGAACAATGTCAGGGACTCTGTATTCTGACAGGTACCAAAATCATACACTACTAAATTCAGATAACTTTAAAATAAATTTTCATGTCTGATAGATACACTTTTTTGCCAAGACACTTCCTATTATTGCATACTTGTCCAGATGAAAAATTTTATTCATTAATTAAAATTTTTGAAGGCATTTGAATTCTATGGAATTTATTATTAATTAGGTACAACTGACATTTTACATTGTTGAATTTTTCAATTTGAGACACACTACATTTGTCCTTTTAAATTTTCCTTTTTTAGACAATTTTCTTGTTGTATTGCTTTTGTTTTCTTTATATTGCTCCTACATATTCCTTACGTTTATTTGTAAGTAATGTAAATTTTTTGTTGTTTTCTACATTATAATTTCTAGTGGACTAATATTGATAATATAAGAAACCTATTGGCTGGGCACGGTGGCTCCAGCCTGTAATCCCAGCACTTTGAGGCTGAGGCGGCAGATCACCTGAGGCCAGGATTTCGAGACCAGCCTAGTCAGCATGGTGAAACCTTGTCTCTACCAAAAATATAAAAATTAGCCGGGTGTGTTGATACATGCCTGTAATCCCAGCTACTCAGAAGGCTGAGGCAGGCGAATTACTTGAACCTGAGAGGTGAAGGTTGCAGTGAGCCGAGATCATGCCACTGCACTCCAGCCTGGTGACACAGCAAGGCCCTGTCCCCAAAAAAACAAACAAACAAAAAAACAAAAACAAAAACAAACCCACCTACTGATTTTTATGTATTAGTACAATAGTGATTGTTATTCAAGTTTTAATAGTGTTTCAGTTGTTTTATTTGGTCTTCCGGAAAGGCAGTTATCAGCAGTAAATAATAACAATTTTTGCCTTTTCTTTTCCAAAATATATATTCTTTGTTCGGTTAGCATATATGATTTTACTGGCTAGCATACATGATGTATCCAGAGTGATATTATATGGTAAACAGGATTCATTCTTGCTTTATATCTGACTGAAAGGGGAATATCTTTGCAGCAGTATTCTCAAAGTTCCTGAATATACTGTTTAAAAGAAAGTAGTCAAATATATTTTGGAAACACATATTAATATGTTAAAAGTTCTGAAATAAATGTAGTAAAGAGATTTGTTTACATGTGATTTATTATTATCATTTCCTAAATGTACTTAATAATAATTTAATAATAAATCATGAATCCATCCTTTTTTTTTTTTTGAGACAGGGTCCTTGTCTGTTGCTCACACTGTAGTGCAGTGGTGTGATCATAGCTCACTGCAGCCTTGACCTCCCCGGCTCAAGTAATCTGCCACCTCAGTCTCCTGAGTAGTTGGGAGACAGGGATGTACCATCGTGCTTGGGTTATTTTTTATTTTTTGTAGAGACAGGATCTTACTATGTTGTCCAGGCTGGTCTCAAACTCCTGGCTCAAGGGATCCTCCTGCTTCGGTTCCCCAAGTTGCTGGGATTATAAGTGTGAGCCACTGTGCCCAGCTCCGTCTTTTTCTTTCTTTTTTTGCAAAATAACTATAACCTTACCTAACCAATACTCTACATATTGAAATATGCTATTGGACATTGGTTAGAAACAATTTTTAAGACCATTTTACATAATTTGATTCTTATTTTGTTAGTAAATGCTAAATTTAACCAAATGAATTTTTAGTAATCAAGATGATTGAAATGTCTTTTTTTCTTTGACCAATGTAATGAATTATGTTGATAGATTTTTTGATATTAAACAATTTCTGAATGTTTAAAAGAAACCATTCCATGACCATGGAGTTTTATTTCTTTAATATTCTGCCATATTTCCTTTGCTAACATTTTATTTAAGATTTTTAGGTCTATAGATCTGAATGATAGCAGACAGGCACTAGTGATCTAGATACAAGCAGCCTGCTAACTCTAATTATGTTACCAAAAGTAACCAAGACATTGGTACCTAAATCCAAAATACTGGGTTATATTCAAGTTATATTCTTGAAATATATAAATATAATCCCACTTGATATTTTTGCTGTTATTCCTATCTTTTCCAACAAAAGACTTGATGTGAATTTTCAACAGAAAATGAAAGAGAATTTCAGTTATCTTCACTATCAATTACATAATTAAGTATTTTAAATCCTTGACATACAAAAATTACATATTTTGTCCAATTTTACTAGGTTTTAAAATTAAAGATTAGGAGAAGAGAAGGGAATTACTAATGGTTTGTTAATCAGCTGTGGCAAACCATGACTGTCAAATGATGACTTAAAGAAGTAAAAATGTTCTGGAAGAAGTCAGTGTACTATGTAACAGTAAGTCCTCACTAGATTCTGAAAGAAACAGAAAATAAAATTATTCTGCTTTCTTTTTTGGAAGAAACACTTGTTTACACATTCACAGGGGAAACCACGGGGGACCTAGTAGCATATCTGCTTGGCAAGTTGGCGTTTGAGATTCGTATACCTATCTCCTCCCATTATGTGATAGGATGCCTAGATCCCTTAATAACTGCCAATGTCAATTTTTTATTGTCTTGTTTTTTTCTTGCTATATATCTATGAATATGAAAAAAAGATGCCAACGCATTTCAGCAAAATCCTATGTATGTGGTTAAAAAAAAAAAAAAAAAGCAAAGCCTAAAGTGCTGAATCTAGGCCTTTACTTAACAATAATCACATATATGATGGCCATTTTGGAAACATATTTTAATTGCAGGTTCAACTTGGATAGGATTATTAGTGCATGTAATTATAACTTACATGTCAGTGAGCATAAATGAGTAACCAGTAACTTGTGAACTTCTGTTGCTGATTGTATCTGTGAAGGTTTGAGTGCAAATAACAGAAATCACCTGGTAGCAAAAGACCCTGTTCTCCATGTTGCTCCTCAGTCCCCACAGATCACTTTTAATATTTCTGTACATTCTTCCCCCATTTTCTGCGGGTCTTTGCTTTTAACCACCCACACCTCACCACAAGACTGCCCTCGGGTTCCTCGAGCTACTTTTCCTGCAAGCACGGGCATCCGCTTCTCCCCGCAGTATGGTTTATAGCTAGTGACAGACAGTGTGAGGATTTGAAAGCCCAGCTGTCTTGCCTCAATTTAAGACCACTTCTGAGCTGTAATTTCCCCTCCAGAGTATTTCTGAGGGATCTGGCTGAGATGGGACTATGCCTAAAATTGCACCCTCACTTGACTTTTTCCCTTTCCTAGTCCCACTTCCCCTCGTCTCCTGAGTAGTTTTTCCTGGAGGCACTTCCTTAATCAATCATGGGCACATAAATCTTCATCTTGGAGTCTGCTTCAGGAAAACTGACCCAAGACACAGCAAAAGTATTTTTTTTTTAGAACAAAGGAATCAAATGCAGGGAATTGGGTGCTTATAAAATCATTGGAAGGGAGCAGGGATCAGAGGCCACCATTAAGTTTAAGAATATCCTGCCATAATCAGCGGGCCAGAGTATTAGTCCGTTCTCACGCTGCTATAAAGATATACTCAAGACTGGGTAATCTATAAAGGAGACATATTTAATTGACTGTCAGTTCCACATGACTGGGGAGGCCTCAGGCAACTTACAATCATAGCGGAAGGAAAAAGGGAACCAAGTACCTGTTAGGGACAAGCTACTTCAGAAAACCCCCTCCATGCAAGCTGACAGTGCCCCTCCCCCACTGATTGCTCTGCAGCTACATTCCTGAACCCCTATTTAGGTGCTACAATTAAGCAAAGGCTGATTACAGTCATCTGGGTAGCTCGGGAAAGGACAGGGAAAACAAACAAACGTCGTTGCTGATTTACACATACCTGTAAAATCCTGTTCTTTAAAAACTGTCACCACAAAAGTCACAGGATGATGTACTGTAAGTCTGTCACAACTTAACAAACTATCTCTGTGCCTGTTACAAGCTGATAGACTATCTCATTCCTGAAACTCCCTTATGCCCCTCGCACCCCATATAACCCCTTATTTTGTAATCTGGGGCTGCCTCCTCTGATTGTTATGGGGCAGCCCGGTAGGTTAATAAAACCTGTTTACCTCACTTTGGGTCTATTCTCCTTTCTCTTGGCTAAATGGGGTAGGCTCAGGCAGGTGCCCTTAGAGGGCTGGTGCCAGCACTCTCTTTCGTGTGCGCTTTCTCTCTCTCTCTCCTTCCCTCTTGTATCACTTCTCTCCAAGCCATCCTCCCCTTCTCAAACCTGTGGAAGACCTGCTGAGAATCTCCCAGACTCTCGCATTGCTGGCGACCTCATCCACCATGGGAGCCTTGGCCCACGTGAGTAAGAGAAACTGCCATTTACCTGGAACCCTTGACCATCTCTGCCTCCTCGAAAGACCCAGCGCTGGGCCAAGGGCTTCCCCTCCGGCCCCCAGGTCTCTGGTTCCTCTGTTTCAGGGATGTCTGACTTGGCGGCTACCTCCTCTATTCCAGACAAGGCCTGTGGGACAGGTGACACCCTCTCCCACCATCCTTGTCATCCAGTCTCTTCTTCCTCTACCTCCCTCCCCCATCCGCTCTGGGAGTCTCTCAGTCCACCCCTTCCAAAACGTCCCCCCCTTGAGTGTCTCCTGTGTAATCTCAATAGTCTCAGCCTCTGTTCAAAGATCCGTCCTAAGAGGCTTATTTTTTACTGTAATACTGCTTGGCCTCATACAAATTAGACAATCGCTCCCAATGGTCCAAAAATGGCACTCTTAATTTCAATATACTTTAAAACGTAGACAACTTCTGTCATTGCAATGGGAAGTAGTCTGAGATTCCTTACGTTCAGGCTTTCTTCACCCTCCATAGTCATCCTTCCCTCTGTCAGTCCTACTCCTGTTCTGCTTTCCAAATTCTCCTCACTGGCTCCAAACCCGACTCTCCCCCGCCACACTCCCCATAGCCCCAGCCGATGACTCTTCTTCCTTCGACCCTGCCAAATTTCCTTCTCCTCAATGGCATCGTGTTCCCCCACCAGAGCAGCATGATCCTCCATCATATGCCCCTGCTCCAGCCCTACCCTTCCCCCAACCTCTCCAACCACCCCGCTTCTGACTCTGAGTCCTCCCCATCTCCCCGCCTTACCCATCCCAAGCCCAACATGCCCAGCAAGCAGCTCCCTTGTTTCCCCTCTGGGAGGCAGCAAGAGCTGAAGGAATCGTCCGTGTCCACATCCCCTCCTCCTTCTCCAATCTCTCCTAGCTTCAAAAACGTCTTGGGTCCTTCTCCGATCTTGATACTTATATCTAATAATTTAAATATATCTCACCCAGTCTTATGAACTCACTTGGCATGATCGCTATATTATCCTTGCTTCTACCCTCCTTCCGGAAGAGAAGGAAAGAGTGTGGTTCCCAACCCAGGCACATGCCGACGATCTTCATCAGCAAGATCCTACTAAGCTTGTAGGAGCCACTGCCATCCCCCGGAAAAAGCCTTCCTAGGGGTACCAACCCACAGACCCCGGCCGGGCATCCTGTAATCATATGATTCCTTGCCTTATTGCAAGCCTTAACAAAGCTGCCCGTAAGACTGTAAATTTTGAAAAACTCAAAGAAATTTCCCAAAAAGGCAGATGAAAATCCCGTCCAATTCCTTTCCTACCTTACAGAGGCTCTCCAAAAGTATACTCATGTTGACCCCGCCTCCTGAGAAGGAATGATTGTTCTTAGTACCCATTTTATCTCCCTGACATCCAGTGCAAACTTCAAAAGGCTGAAGATGGCCCTCAAATCCCACTGCAAGACCTCCTTAACCTAGCTTTGAAAGTCTTCAATAACAGGGATGAGCAAAGTAAATTAGATAAAGCCCAAAGGGATCATGCTAAATCCCAGCTTCTAGCTGCTGCTATCCATCATCCTAGCCATAGTACCCAAGGGCACAAAAGACCCGATAGCAGTGGCCCTCCGAGGCATGGTTTTAAGTGAGGCAAAGAAGGCCACTGGGTGTGGGCATGTCCTAACCCACAAGTGCTGGAAAGCCCATGCCGTCTGTCAGCAGACAGGCCACTGGAAGTCTGACTGTCCTCTCAACAGTCAGACAGAAAAGCCTGCGCCTCAGAGCCACCACCCCTTCAGCAAGACAAAAGGTGAAGAATCGCTTGCACTCCCACAGCTCCTTGGCCCGGCCGCTGAAGACTGAGGAGGCGCAGGGCCCCCAGCCCCATCTGCCATCATGGCATCAAAGCCCAGGGATAACTCAACTAGTAGCAGGTAAGCCGATCTCTTTTTAATCAATACCGCGGCCACCTACTCGGCTCTGCCTGAATTCTCAGGTCCCACTCATCCCCCTCAGGTCTTAGCTGTGGGAGTTGACTGACTCATCTCGTGCCCAGGCACCACTAGACCTTTTACTTGGTCCCTATTTGATCCTGTTTTCTCACACTGTTTCCTTAACATGCCTCGTTGCCCTACCCGCATCCTAGGCAGAGACCTCCTAACCAAATTCAAAGCTTCCATCACCACCTTCTGTTCTCCACAACTGGATTCTCTCCTACTCCTCTCTGCCACCCGCCAGCCCTCCACCCCTCCATGCAATATCCACTCCCTGCTTCTCTTTTTAATCCAACAGTCTAGGATACCACTACCCCTTCACTAGTGGATCACCGTGATCTCATCAAAATCCAGCTAAAAGACTTCTCCAAATTTCCCCATGTCTCTAAGTATCCCATTCAATTAACGCATCTAAAAGGCTTACAACCCATCGGAAACAGACTCCTTTTGGCAAGGCCATCTTAGGCAGACTCATTCTGCATACGATATCCCCATACTCCCTGTCATAAAGGCCAAAGGCTCATACTGGCTAGTCCAAGATCTCCGGGCTATCCATCAGTCAGTTCTTCCCATCCATTGGGTAGTTCCCAGCCCCTATATGCCCCTTTCCCTCACCCCTCCAGACACAACCCATTACACTGTAACAGACCTAAAAGATGCCTTTTTTTACCATTCCTCTTCATCCTAACTCCCAAAATCTTTTTGCTTACACATGGACTGACCCTGAAACCCTCCAGTCATGACAATTTACTTGGACAGTCCTCCCCCAAGGCTTCAGAGATAGCTCCCATTTCTTTGGACAAGCTCTAGCTCAAGATCTCACCTCCCTAAACCTCTCTCCTAGTCAGCTCTTCCAGTACGTGGATGACCTCCTCCTCTGGAGCCCCTCTCTAAAGGACTCTCAGACTCACACTATTGCCCTTCTAAACTTTCTTTCTAGTAAAGGATATAGGCTTTCCCCCTTCAAAGTACAACTCTCCACTCCACCAGTGATGTACTTAGGAGTCCAGCTCTGCACCGGGGCCCAAGCCATAACCCCAGCATGGCCAGCACTGATAGACAGCCTGCCTCCATCCACCTCTAAAGGTGAAATTCTTTCTTCCTTAGGACTAGCAGGCTTCTTCAGAATATGAATTCCCAATTTTGCCCTCCTAGTCCGCCCCCTCTATGAAGCAGCTAAAGGCCCTCTCAGTGAGCCCCCAAATCCTTCACACAACATAATCCTTAACTTCCACAAACTTAAAGCTGCCCTCGTAACCCCTCCAGCTCTATCTTTGCCCGACATCTCTTAGCCCTTCACTCTCTACTCGGCTAAAAACCATGAAATAGCCCTTTGGTGTCCTTGGCCAACAAAAAGGAAATCCTCCTTTCTTTGCTCCCATAGCTTACTTATCTAAACAACTAGACAACACTGCCTGAGGGTGGCTGACCTGCCTCAGAGCCCTAGCAGCAGCCACCACCCTAGCCTCAGAAAGCAAGAAACTAACATTCTGTCAAGATACCACAGTCCACAGCCGACATAATCTACAAAATCTCCTCTTCTCCCAAGCACTAAGAACACTTTCTCCTTGTTTCCAACTGACTCCTCACGCTCCTTCTTAAAATACCCTGAGTTCTGCCCCTGCAAAAGTGCTCTCCTCAATCCTGCATCTCTACTTTCAGTATCTTTCTCCTCTCCTACCCACTACTGCGCTGAAATCCTTGATCACCTACAGCCTCATTTCCCTAATATCTCCCCTAAGCCTCTCCCCATCCTAACATCTAGTTATTTATAGATAGCTCCTCTTCCAAGTCAGTCAACTCCCTTGAAATCGCTGTGTGTGCAGTTGTCTCTCT
>CAUYQU010022219.1:0-29700 GCA_963574635.1 Cheracebus regulus
GTTGTGATCTCTTGTAGGGAGAGAGGCGTTCTGGTTTTGGGTGTTTTCATCCTTTTTGCACTGGTTTCTTCCCATCTTTATGGTGGATTTATCCACCTGTCGTCTTTGTAGTTGTTGACTTTCAGATTGGGTCTCTGAGTAAAAAAAAACTCTTGCTTACATGTAAATGAGAAGCCAGTAGGTGACTGTTTGTCACAGTTGGTAAAATGGGACCATCCAGCAGAATCACCAGGCAGCTGACATTTACTGTGATCTCACTGTGCTTGGAATACAGAAAAAGTCACAAAAGACATGATTTTTTGCTTAAATCAACTCAGAGCAGAATGTAAAGGAAATATTAAGGTATTTCTAAGGCAAGAAATATTTTTGAGATGTTTTGAAAATGGGTGTCTTGATTTCACATTAAATGAAACAGCAAATGGAGGTGAAATTAATCAAGGAAAATGCGGAAGTGAGGGTTTGGACCAGGCTTAGAATAGGAACATCTTCCATGTATGAACTCTATTTTTGTCAATAAACAAAAGATGAAAAGTCTTACTGGAAAGATCTTTTAAAACTGTGATTTGGGAAAGAAACAAATTTTGTAGATATTAGCATTTCTTTATCCAGTTTATGTTTTTTTTTTTTTTTTTTTAGAAAAATTTCAACTTTTATTTTCGATACAGGAGTATATGAGCAGATTTCTTACATGGGAATATTTAGTGAAACTGAAGTTTGGAGTACAGATTCCACCACTCTGGTAGTGAGCTGAGAATTGAGTACACATGAACATAAATATGAGAACAATAGATACTGTGGACTACTAGAGAGTGGAGGGAAGGGAGGTGGGTTAAACAACTACCTGTCAGGTACTGTGCTTCACGTTTTATTACATGTAAGAAACTGTGGTTTGTCTTTCCCTTTAGACTGTGACCTACTTGAAGGCAGGGATCATTCCTGGAGCCCCAGCATGGAGCACAGTGCCAAATACAAACTGAAAACTAAAGAAATACTTGTGCAATTGGTTGTTAAGTCTCAATCAGCTGAGTTGTACCATATATAGTACAAGATAAATTTTATGGTGTGCATGCATAGGTTGTGTGTGTGTGTGTGTGTGTTTGCAGGCACTTTTATAACAAGTGGGATATTGCAGGTTGTTGTAGGGTCAGAGAACAAAATTCTAGTCATACAAATGATACTTTGGGAACTAAGGAAACCTTGACTTGTGCCCTAATGTTTTATTTCCTTCACTCAATTTTGAAATCCTCACTCAACATTGATGGTGCAGTGTGGACAAGATGAACTGACAAATATCACTACCTAAACTATGACTAGAGAAAGTCTTGACCTGTATCTTAAAAGACACTTGGGAGAGGAAGAGTGGCCAGTGCAGACTGTGAGGCACAGGTGTTCCCTGCTCCGCGCTGGCAGTAGCCCGTTTCGACAGGCTGCCGCACTGGGCACAATCTGAGGCTCCCAGGTGGTCTTCAAGGACAGCCTGCACTGCAGCCAACTCATTCTGCTGAGGTCAAGGAGAGAGCTTGGGCACACAACCAGGGATCCATGGCAGGTAGAAGTGAATTATTAGAGGGCAAGAGTTGGTATTTGGGAAAATGATTCCTGACCAGTGATAAAGAAATGATTAATTCTCTCAGGACAGTTGTGCTGTATTTAATTCTACTTTAAGGTCAGTAGGAACTTTGAATATTAAAGAGAAAAGATTTTATTGCTAAAACTTTAATATAATGTTTACTTAAACACAGCATATGAACGAATCTCTGCACTCAGAGATTTACAATTTCTATGGCAGCTTACTACCTGTTTTCTTTGAAATCTTAACAAGGACCATGGACAGCTGCCCAGGCACAAATTGACAGTCATCAGAATGGTGACCCCTGCATCTTAGCTTGTGCTGGGTTCTACGACTTCAGGCTCTTGAAAACCTGTGGTAATTATTAAACCTGGGCCAGACATCCAGCCTGGCCTGGTACAAAGAAAACTTTAGCCCAGAGTTCCAATAAGAATGATGGAGTCACATCATTACCTCCATGCTTACTCTCTCTCCTACCCTGTAATGTCTCCTAATATGCAAGAGCATCCAAATGACCTACTTTTACTTTTAATTGCATCCTCAAAACCTCTGGAACTTGTCTTCTCTCCTCTATCCCCACACAGGTATATACACTGCTAATCCCTTGCCTACCTCCTACGCTTTGTTGTTTGTAAATTTTGTTTTTTGATACACAAACTTCTTTACATCTTTAAGCTCTTCCAAAATTGTCCCTCATCTATGCCTCACACAAATAATACTGTGATTTATATTTTTCACATTTTGCTCTCTCTGAAATAGGAATACATATTAAATTCATGTCATTTTACACTTATGACTGGCAACTTTAAAAAGTTCTTTTTTTTTTTTTTGAGATGGACTCTCACTCTGTCACCCAGATTGGAGTGCAGTGGTGGAATCTCGGCTCACTGCAACCTCCACCTCTTGGGTTCAAGCAATTCTCCTGCCTCGGCCTCCAGAATAGTTGGGACTATAGGAGTCCACCACCTCACCCAGCTAATTTTTTTGTATTTTTATTAGAGATGGGATTTTACCATGTTGGCCAGGCTGGTCTCGAACTCCTGACCTCAAGTGATTCACCCACCTTGGCCTCCCAAAGTGCTGGGATTACAGGTGTGAGCCACCACATCAAGTCAAAAAGTTCTTAATAGATTTAATATATTTCTGTTTAGTAGAAATAAAAACATATTACTTTATGTATAAAGTAACAGTGTATGTTAGCCCTGAGGGCATCATATATCAGATGACATATGGTAGTTCTCTTGAAGAAAATCCTATTATTACCTGTTTGAGTGAAGTCCTTTCACTTTTCCACATGGCTCCCAGAGTGCCTTGCCTCCTTTCTGACAAGTTCAGTTTCTGCTTTGAGCTCTGTGTAGATCATTACCACCCTAAAGAATTATAGGACATTGTAAGGATTTACTTATAAATCTGGTAGCAACTGTGTACTAAGTATTGATTTACATGTATAAGCCATTTCTTATTGACCCATTTATTGTCTCTTAAAGTGAGGTTTAATAAAATTGGGAGAAACAAAAATGTATATTGCAAAAGTCAACTACCTGAGAAATAATATGGCACTGACTGAAAAATATTCATTCTAATAAATGTTACCAGCAAAAAAAAAAAAAACCCAAACCAAAAAACAGAAACAATAAATATTATCAGCACTTGTCCTTATTCCTTATCATGCCTCTTAGATGAGCATGGTTGAGTGGAAGTGAAAATCTGTTGCATTTGTCATTATGAATAAAAGTAAAATTAATCTGCACAGTTCTGATAATATCTTTCATATATGTTACTGCTTAAATTCCAACAGAAGTCATATAAGAATTTACTTTGATCATTTATGTTGGTAAGCCTGATGAATTTACTCTTTTGTTTTCTGTTTTTTAATTTTGATAATTCTTTAACAATCTTGGGTTTTCTGAATCACTGTCAATATATGTTAAGAGGAAACTTTAGAAGTCAATGCTATAATCCTTTTGGAAGACATATTAAAATCTATTATGAAATCACACTTTTAATTATCAGGCTCTCTTTTCATCTTCTTTAATGTCCTGCTGAGGTGATTGAAACCTGAAACTTATTTTAATGAGAATGTTTATATATGGACTATGAAACAAATTTTTAGATGGATGTTTATATGAACCATTATATTTATCAATAGAAATACTGCTATTGTTTAAATGTCCCCTCCAAAACTCATGTTGAAATTTAATTGCCATTGTAATAGTGTTGGGAGGTGAGACATTTAAGAGGCGATTAATGCTATTATTATGGGAGCTGGTTAGTTACCAAGAGAGTCTGGACCCTCTTTACTCTTTGTCTTCCTTGCTTACTTCTGCTTTTTGTATTCCACCGTGGGCTGATCCTAGCCAGGGGTGGCACCATGCTCTTGAACCTCCTAGCCTCCAGAACTATGAGCCAAATAAATCTCTTTTCTTTCTGAATTACTCAGTCTGTGGTAATCTGTTATAGCAGAAGAAAGCAGATGAAGACAAATACTTTTATTAGAAAATTTCAGACCAGACATGGTGGCTCAGGCCTGTAATCCCAGCACTTTGGGAGGTAGAGGCAGGCGGATCACGAGGTCAAGAGATCGAGACCATCCTGGCCAACATGGTGAAACCCCGTCTCTACTAAAAAAATAAGCTGGGCATGGTGGCGTGCGCCTGTAGTCCCAGCTACTCAGGAGGCTGAAGCAGGAGAATTGCTTGAACCCTGGAGACAGAGGTTGCAGTGAGCCGAGATCGCACCACTGCACTCCAGCCTGGCACCTGGCAACAGAACAAGACTCTGTATAAAAAAAAAAAAAAAAAAAAAAAGAAAAGAAAATTTCATACTAATCTGTACATGGTAAGAATTAGAAAGCTATGTGATTCATAAAAATACTTCCTTGCAAATCAATGAATGTTGTATTTGGATTGAGGAATATGCATTCATATTTCTGACTTTGTTCAAAACAAAATATTTTCTGAAAGAAGAAAGTAAAGAGCACTCCTTGTTTTTCAACTATTTATTTAACTCTTGGTGTATAAACATGTGTGTGTGTGTATATATATATATATGTAGAATATTTGTTAAAAAAATCATTGAAATGTCCATATACCAATTTTGGGAAGCTTAAAACCTTTCTCTGTGATTGGCCAACTTTCCAGGTACCATTAAAACAAAAAAAAATTATCAATTATGTAAATAAATACTTATATTTCTAAAGTATAACATTAAGTTATGTGTGTTTTCCCCCATATTTTGTTTTTGCAGGTGATGGAAGTGATGGGTTTTCCCATTCTAGAATGTCTGATGTCATCCAGAATGTTGTTGAGCCTCTCCGTTTTTCTACCCTCATCATTCTCTGAGGGTCACATCTCCGGGTCCAGTGATCTAGAAAGTGAGGTATGCAGTACTGATGAATGAACAGTTTATAATCCCATGGCAGCCACTCTGTCTTCAACTAAATGGAAACTTTGTGGCATCATATGCTCAGACAAATTTTCACAGAAGTTGGCATGTTTTTCTGACTAGACCCAGTTAAAAGTTGAATTGTACAAGTTAGGAAAAATTCGTTAACACCAGAAAGATGAAAGAGAGTGCTATATTAATTTCCTTGGGGCTACTGCTGTTACAATTCATGATCCTTTTAAAGTGTAGAATCTGGAGGCTATTTTTGAATGCAGAACATTTTTCCGAATTACTGTTGTGTTTTAAACATTTTATATTTTTAAAAAGTTACCCAGGCTTTTGCAATATTTATTTATTATCATTACATGTCTAATTTACAGTTGTTCTGTTTTCTTTTGAAATTAAATATATTCTTTAGTACGATTAGGTAGCGCTTCCTTTTTCTTTCAAAGCTTATTTTCTATCTAGCTCACATGCATTAATATATAGAGATAAATAGTTTTATTTGGTAGGTTTTACATATCAGGTTTATATACAAGCCAGCTTGAAATGATCAAAATGTGTTATTGACTGATGGTTGTTTCAGTGTATTACAAGAAAACTGATAAAGCCAGACCAGCTCTTACTTTAATAGTATGTAGAGTGACAAAGCAAAAATATTGAAACGTTGGCTTCAGTTTGATGTCTGGAAAGGAAGAACATTGTAATGACTTTCTGTTCCACTTCTCATATGGAGACGGGATCCATTTGGGTCAGGGCTTCGGGCTGGTTCACAGGGAACTCCAAGGTCACTTCATGGCTTGAGTCAGTGAAAATATGAATTAACTCTTTATTTCAGTCACTGGAGAAAAAAGAAATAATTGCAGGAGATTTGCAAATAATTAAAAAATTTCTTAGTCCCACATAAGTATACACACACACACACATAGAAAGATAGAGAGCAAGAGAGAGAGACAGAGAGATACAGAGAGACATAGAGAGAGAGAGAGAGAGAGAGAGAGAGAAAGAGAGAGACAGACAGACAGAGTCTGACTCTGTTGCCCAGGCTGGAGTGCAGTGGCATGATCTTGGCTCCTGCAACCTCCACCTCCTGGGTTCAAGCAATTCTTGTGCCTCAGCCTCCCAAGAAGCTGGGATTACAGGTGTGTGCCACCGTGCCTGGCTAATGTTTTTGTATTTTTAGTAGAGGTGGGGTTTCACCATGTTGTTCAGGCTGGTCTCAAATTCTTGGTCTCCAGTAATCCACCTGCCTTGCCCTCCCAAAGTGCTTAGATTATAGGCATGAGCCACCACTTCTGGGCCTCTCACCAGTATTTATTCTCAGAAGGAAATAGCCACACTTGTCAGGTCATGTTTACCTGGTCACCCTTAGAAACTCATATTCTAGTTTTTACCCATTGGATCACTTTCATATTGCTTCACTAATTTATACTGCCTGTTTCTGTCACCTCCAAATTCACATGTTGAGGCTCTAGCCTTCGGTGTGATGTTATTTGGAGGAGAGGCTTTGGGGATAATTAGGTTTTAATTAGGTCGTGAGGGTGGGATCGTCTTGATAGGATTAATGCTCTTAAAAGAAGAAGAAGAGAAGAACTTTCTGCAAGCCAGGAAGACCTTCACCAGGAACCACATCTTCCAGCATCCAGGCTATGGAACTTCTCAGCCTTAAGAACTGTGAGAAATACATTTCTGGTGTTTAATACCCCAGTTCTTTGGTATTTTGTTGTAGCAGCCCCAGCGGACTATGACAATGTTGACATCTATTGTCCACTGAAAAGCACTTTTACCCCACATTCTTCATCGTGTCTTTTTCTCCTCAATGCTTCTAAATAGCCGGATTAACACAAATCTTACATTATTAACCCATTAGACATTCAATCCCGTTGACTGCATAGTATTTGGCACTGAAGTCTTCTTCATTTTAAACATATTTTATACTTCTAAAGATTTTTAAATGTGGGAAACATACCAAATTTTGTATATTTTTTTTCTTCCCAGGGCAGTAAAATAGAAAATGGTGTGTATTATCTGCATGAGCTGGCACTTTTTACAAAGGGGATTTTAATTGTCTGGAGATTTTTTCAATTTAAGGATTAAAATTTCAATGCTATTTTAAATGATGCAAAAAAATCTGAACATGATTTTCAAAAAGCTGTTCTTTTCTTGGTACTGATTTGAAAATAAAGGTGAGGTGTTTTAGTCCCATTTACATATATTTGAAAGAGATGAGCAAATTCAGATTTAAGTCTACTGACATTGATGCTCTACAAAGGAAAAAAGTGATCCTTATCTCTCCCCATGTGTGTAGTGACGCAGGCCCTGAAATCTCAAACTAAGATGACAACAGAAATCGCAGTCTTCAAGCGTACTTTGATCTTTGCTCTCGGCAGTGCCAAACCTCACTGTTGCCTCATGTGAAGAAACAAGAAAAAGAAAAGAAAGGGAAATAGCTTAATACAAAAGTTAATTTATATTAAATCATTTGCCACTTTGCTGGTCTTTTGCAACCTAAATTTTACGTCCTCCATGTGTTTTCTTTATGCATTTAAATGAAAAAATAAAACTTGATTTGTAAAGCGAAGAAATAATGACAGCAAACGGGGACTTTTTTTAATTTGTTCTTTGGTGTGAATTCGCGTAGGCATTATGATGAAGTTAAAATGCAGAGGTTAATTGAAAAATGAGATAAACAAAGCCCCTTGAAGGTCTCTGAATAATTTCGCCTGGCAGCATTGACAGTCTACAACCATCAGGCACTAAAACCTACTCCGAACTGCTGGAGATTAAAAAAAAAAAAAGCTAAAGTTAATTGTCTTTCTGTTCCTTCCACCTCATTTCAGCCCAATTATAACTGGGAAAAGTCATTCTGTCTAATTTGCATTAATGTACCTCCATGGAAAAATAGCTTAGACAGTGAATTCGATATTTTAAAAATATTATGGACATATTTAAAATACTTACTACAATTCCCAAATGTAAAATTGCTTGTGAAATTCCTGGATGACGTTTTCAAATTCTCCTAAGATGCCTTTAAATTATAGTTGTTAATAAAAATAGTTAACAGACTGAGGGATTATGAAATGCCAGAGCCTACCTTAAGGGCTACATGGGGATTACTTCATTTAATCCTCACAACAGCTCTGTAATGTGGACCTTTTTTACTATCCCCACTTCACAGATGAGTAAGCAGAGGTCTACAGAGGTTACGTAGCATGTTCAAGGTCATGTAGCTAGGGAGTAGCAAGGCTGAGATTTTAACCTACACTGTCTGACTTCAAATTCCTCTATAATTAGTGTAGATTGATGATACTTTCTCATTATTTCACTTATTTTGATTTCAATTTTGTAGATAAGTATCAATTAAACTGCCATTTCTCGAAGACAATATGAAGAGAGAAAAACTACCAGTACAGTGTGATATTATTAGTTCATTTACTCAGCGTTCTTTCATGGCAACTTTACTAGAAAGTTCATGTTCTCATTTCTATTATTAAATGGAAATGTATTTAGGGTACTCCTGTTCAATAGCAAAACAGCTGCAAATCTGAAGAATGTTAGCCATTTTCTCTCTAGTGTAAAATCAAGCTAAGAGGTATCAGTATTTTCAAGGGAATATTTTTTGTTTTAATATTCATGCAACAGATATGATCACAGTTAGAAAATGAGGTGTCTCCAGATATGCCTGATGTCTTGTTTTTTTTTTCTTGGAATGGTATGGGAATATTATTTTTATTCTTGTTAATTGACAGACTTGGAGCAGAAGCAGAATCTATTCAAAAACATTTATATTAATAGGTGCACTTATCCACAGAGGCCTTTATTTTCAAAGTGCTAGGCTCATAGCCCCCTTTTGTGCCTGTTTCTGGTGCTAAAGTGTTCATAATGATGAGGAGCATCTGGCTGCAAACTATTGTGTCTCATTAAAAGGACATGTCTCTGAAGCTTTTGGGAATTCTTTGTGCTGAACAATGCAGACTGAGCATTTTGCCCTCTTCATAATTTGTAAATGTGTGTTGTTGCTATTGCTTCTAGCCTAAGGTGCATGCTTGCTTGTTGCTCAGCTTCTGAGCATCTAAATATGAGGTGAGAATGAAATCACTGACTGCATGCCCTTCTTTTGTTTGGCTGACATTTTGGTTTCTCTGCCTTTTCTGTTTTCCGTCATCAATAAATACTATATAATAATAAATACGGTAATGATCTAAATCAATAATCCCTTGGGGTGATTTTGAATATTTTGCATATTTAAATTCGTTTTTAGAATGGTGACTTCTTGACTCATGGCGGGCTAACTCAAGAGATGGAAAACTGAACTGGGAGTACAGATTCCGGTTTGAGTTGCAAATCTTTCCGGGCATTAATTTCCTCATCACTGAAAAGAGGAGAATTATTTCCCGATTGCTTCCATGGGGCTCTTATGAGCTTCCATCCAGGCACTAGGGGGAGTTTGGCTTACTAAATCAGTCTTCGCAATCATTAGAAAAATTTCTATTTGGCCCATACGGTATGCATTACCTTTGGCCACATGTAACTATACCACCTTGTCCTCTTAGATTTTGACCTTCTCTGCCAGCCTAGATGAAAAGAATAGTGAAATCTGCCTAAGTGAAGCTTACTGACTTTTCCCACAAACGTAAGAGAGAGGGGTACGAGAGCGTACACTTGTTCCTTGCAGCGCCATTGGATTTGGTTCCAGGCACCTCTATTTATTTTTGCCCTTGGGCATGAGGACTGGGACCATTTTTCATTTCTGTTGCTCCTTGAGAAGGAAAACCTTCAGATCAGAAGAGTTAGTATGATTCCTTTCTTAAGAAGAGGAAAATAAATTACTTAGTGTTGAAAACAGTACATTGTTTGCAGTTAAAAGCAGTGGGAGGGAATGGAAATGTACTTTTATTCATATAAACGCAAATTAAATCTCAACCTGTGATAGCTGTAGTAGCTGATTTTCAGAGCAAGGGCTTTCCAATAAGAAAAGGAGTGCTAGATATAAAAGGGCAGATAGTAGAAGTGGAAACATAATTTTCTATATAAAACACATATCAATCCCTAGGATACAGTTATTACAGTTTTTGTTTTGTTGTTTTTTAGCCATGTCTTGGGGCTGCCATGATATTTCCCTACACATATTTGTAATTGTATACATAATTCTGTACACATAGTTGTACATATAATTGCACACTTAATTGTGAATTTGTTACACAATAATTTCATATACATACTTGTGTACATAATTGCACACGTAATTGTGAGTTTGTTAGGATGAAATAAGAAAAGTGCTTTTCCTTCTGAGAGAAATTCCATGCATGAAAAAGAGTCTTAAGGGATTTGTTAGGAGATGATACAAATTGGAAGGGATGAGGGTATAAGAGATCAGGAAAAATAGTTGGGACTGCCTACAGATTGGCATGACAGGAACAAAGCATGACTGCTGAACAGTGACGAATGAATTGGCTGAGGAGGGGTTCTTTAAAAAAAGTCAAAAAAGGATTCATATTATTTAAAATGCAAAATACTTGTCTGAATTGCTCTAAACACTGAGCCTGAACTTGCCCTTCTTGTGTTAGGTCACTTTATTGACTCTACTTTTCCATTTCTTGTTCTTCTCTCTTTTCTTTAAGCAAGTTATATTTGGCTCCCTTGTATGTGAAACAGAGAAATGTTAGTTCTCTGAACTAACCAACCAGCCTCATCTCAAAATGTGTTGTTCATTTCTTTTCGATTTCTTTAAAAACAATGTGTTTATTAAAGTGGTAACTGGCTATCTTAGCTCTTTATTTTAAAAGGTGGTACGTAGGCCAGGTGCGGTGGCTCAGGCCTGTAATCCCAGCACTTTGGGAAGACGAGATGGAAGAATCACGTGAACCCACGGGTTCAAGCCCAACCTGGGCAACATAGCAAGACCGTTGTCTCCCCTCCACCCCTTCAAAACAAAGGGTGGTAAGTCACTTAGAGCATGCTGTGTGTAAATTTCTGAATCTCCATTTATCCTTTGTTTGTGCATCCTGCCCTTTATGAGAATATACATCTCCCCAGAGAAGGTGCTTCCTGGAATTTGAAATAAGCCATGACCTGTATATGTTGAAACTCTGTGTTTACTAAAAATTAAAATATGAAGTAATGTAGAAATAGAGATTCAAAAATGGTGAAGTTTAAATGTTTATTTTAAACAAATTAATACTTAAAAATATAATGCAATGTAATTGCATCATTCAAATGGTAATTGTAGAATTTATGAAGATGCACAGGTGTTGGCATAGTATATGTAGGTTGTGTGGTTGAAGATGGGACACAAGTTTAAGTTCTTTTGTATCTCTGTGATTGTCCATATAGCCTCCTTCAGAGACATGGTTGAAGTCTAAAGTTGAGCCCCTTTGTGTGACGTCCAGGGCCAAGTGGTGCTTGTTATTTATCTATGAGTTTAGTCCTACCTGGAACAAATCAGAGGACTTTCAAGAACAAAGCTTGATCAGGATTTTGAAGTTTTATTTAGGAAAGAGGGAAGAGTGTTAGGTCTCACATAGCAATGGTAGCAGGAAGGCCTTACTTTGGGGGAACAACGACATGTAGTCTCTACTGTGTGTGGCTGTGAGTGGCAAATGGGAAGCAAAAGCAAGCTAACGGGACATTTACTTACAAAGCAGTATTGAATCAGTCAAAATACCCTAATTCAAATCCACTGGTAGTCAACCCAGTTTATCTATCCGAACTTCAATCTTTTAATCTGTATAGAGGAAATAGTAATTTCTCTCCTTTCTAACTCTTGGGGAGGCTTGTTCTGAGTAAAAATATAAAACAATGTATCTGAAACTGTGTTGTAAATACAATGTAGTGTGTGTGTGTGTGTGTGTGTGTGTGTGTGTGTGTATGTATATATATATATATGCTCTCAAATGGATGAATAGCAGTTCAAAAATCAGATAACATCCTTATAATCTCAAGGCAAAGAAAGGCAGTGTATCTGCAGCCTGTGATCTTTTACTAGGAGGGCTGACAGTAAATAATTGAAGATTTAAAAAAGTGAAAACCTAGTCCTCTTCTGCCCCCTCTTTTCTTTGCTTCAATGAGAGCTTTGTAGAATATAGCAAGACCTCATCTGAAAGAACATGCAAGGACACTTAAATAGGAATATAATGCTTTAAAAATGAAATGTGAAAACTAGCTTCCTTTGCCAACTAACTCCTAAATTTATTGCCCTGTGCTGCTTCTATTAGCATTGATAATTAAAGCAGTATAAGGAATGTCTTGCATTTGATGTTAATAGCGTCATGCTGGCTGCTGCGGGACCCTGGGCCTGATCTTTATCCCCTCTGCAGGTAAATCTTTGAGCTCACCTTTAAAAAGCACATTAAACATTCTGGAAGAGAATCTTTAAACTTGTGGGTTCTCCAGTGATCTCTTAAGTATCAGAAGCTCAGATTACAGGATGACATCTTACAATCTTCTGACCACTGCCTGACCTATGTTAGCTGTAGAATGATATAAATAGCCTTAGGACATGGATATTACATTTCTTATTTTGCCTTTGGGATCCACTGAGGCCATAAAGAAAAATATCAGTATGCCAGAACTATGAAGTACCATGCTTATTAAAAATAGTGGCAATAAACTTTATTTTTGTAATATTTTATCGAATTAGTGTATGATCAAAACGTCACCATTTAAAAGATGGTAAATAAGATATATATTTAGATTTCTACTTTCTCACTATTTAATTTCTCATTATTTAGTTTAATTCATAGAAATATATAATGTATATTCAATAAATATTAAAATTAAATAATTAAAAGATTATTTAATAAATACACATTATATATTTCTATGATACTTTGCAGATTCTGTTTAGTTACATTATGGTTAAACTCTCAACTTTATTCAATTTTTCCACTAATGTCCTTTTTCTGATCCAAGGTCCCATCTAGGATACCATATTACATTTAGTCATAGGATTCCTCAGTCTCCTCTGTGGTCTGTGATGGTTCTTTCCTTGCCGATAGTGAACTTGACCGTTTTGAGGAGTATTCGTCGGGTATTTAGTAGTATAGACCTCAGTCTGGTCTTTCTAATATTCTTATTATGATTAGACTAGGGTTATGACATCCTTCAACTTACTTTTTTCAGCTTAATTCTACTATCACCTCTTTTCTGCCAAACCGATTTTCTGTGTTAACTGTTATCTCCTGTATTTGTTTTCTATTGCCACATCACAATTACCACAAAATTAGTGGCTTAATATAGCAGACCTTTATCATTGCCAGTTCTGTAGTTTAGAAGTCCAGGTTAGGGTTAATTGGGTTCTCTTTTGCTCAGGGTCTCATAAGCTAAAACCAAGTTGTTGGCTGGTCTATGTCCTGGAGGCTCTGGGGAAGAATCCACTTTCATACTCATTCAGGTGTTGGAAGAATTCAGTTCTTTGCAGCTGTAGCCTCCCATGTGGATCCCACTTTCTTCAAGGCCAACAATGCCATATCTCCCTTGTGTTGAAATTCCTTCCACACTTCAATCTGTCTCAGACATCTCTTTCATCAGGGAAGGCCCAATCACTTTTAAGGGACCATCCTATTAGATCATACCTCTTTCTTACAGACAATCGTGCCACCTAATCTCATTTAATCATGGGAGAGACCATATCATATTTACAGTTTGGCCATACTCAGAGGCTTGTATACAGGACTTGTACAACATGGGGCAGAAATCTTTGGGCCATCTTAGAATTCTGTCTATAGCATCCACTGCACATAATCCTCAGTACGGTAAGTTGGATCCTCAGTACTAGAAAATTGGATTGAGGGTATTCTGTTTATTTAGGTATTTCATGTGCGAGGAACTTGGTAGTATTATCCTAAACCCCTATGCACTTACTACAGAGATTGCCAGCTCCTTGCTTCTGGCCCTATTGAACAATTGAATTGGCACAAGTTTTCTATATCCTGTAATTAGAATAAAGGTTTTTTTTCTCTCCTTTGCTCTTTCAATCCTTTGCAGGCAGTATTCAGGGGCTTTGAAATTATTGATTTTTAAATTTTTTATGTTTCTTTTGAGATGGAGCCTCTCTCTGTTGTCCAGGGTGGAGTGCAGTGGCCTGATGTCAGCTCACTGCAATCTGGGCTCACTGCAATCTCCACCTCACTGCAATCTGCAGGTTCAAGCGATTCTGCTGCCTCAGCTGGAACTACAGGCCCGAGCCACCACGCCTGGCTCGTTTTTGTACTTTTAGTAGAGATGGGGTTTCAGCATGTTGGCTGGGATGATCTCAATCTCTTGACCCCGTGATCCGCCTGCCTCGGCCTCCCAAAGCGCTGGGATTACAGGCATGAGCCACCGCGCCCAGCCCGATTTTTTAATTTTTAATAAAAAGTATCAACAAACCAAATGGAAATTACCAGCAGGGCTCAGTATTTTAAGTTGAATTTCACTTGACAAACTCCCTCATTAGATAAGCAAATCTTATTAACCAGAGAAACTATGATTCTGAATTTATTTATACTACAATGATATGATTTGGCTGTATCCCCACCTGAATCTCATCTTGAATTGTAGTCCCATAATTCCCACGTGTTGTGGGAGAGAGATAATTGAATCAAAGGGTAGGTTTCCCGCATGCTGTTCTCGTGGCAGTGAATAAGTCACACCTGCTTTTATAAGGGGTTTCCACCTTCGCTTCTTTCTCATTCTCTCTCGTCACTGCCACGTAAGAGGTGCATTTTGTCTTCGGCCGTGATTGTGAGGACTTCCAGGCACGCGGAACGGTGAGTCCATTAAATCTATTTTTCTGCTGGACGCAGTGGCTCACGCCTGTAATCCCAGCATTTTGGAGGCGGAGGCGGGCAGATCACCTGAGGTCGGGAGTTTAAGACTAGCCTGTCAACATGGTGAAACCCCATCTCTACTAAAAATACAAAATTCGCCAGGTTTAGTGGCTTGTGCCTGTAGTCCCAGCTACTCGGGAAGGCTGAGGCAGGAGAATCGCTTGAACTCTGGAGGCAGAGGTTGTGGTGAGCCAAGATCACACCATTGCACTCCAGCCTGGGCAGCAAGAGCGAAACTCAGTCTCAAAAAAAAGACAAAGAAAACAAACAAACCTATTTTTCTTGGGTATGTCTTAATTAGTAGTCTGAACACGGACTAATACATAGTGCCTTGAGGTGTATTTTGTTAGTTTTCAATACATATTAACAAATTAAAACAAGAAGAAAAGAGCACATCTTTCCCTGGGAACAAATGCCAGCTGATACTGGTGCCCCTTCCGAAAAATACTTACCAGATGGAGAGCTAAGACATATTGTGAATATAAACAGTATTGACATCAAAAGCACAATTTAAACAAGAAAGGTTTTAGGGGCTAAAAGCAAGGGGTAACTTTGTGACGTGAGCGTGGAGGCTGTGAGACTTATGTGGCAGTCCCCCTCCTGTGCTCCATGCTTTGGTTTAAGGGCTCCAGAAAGTGCCAACACAGCTGTCAGAAGCAAACCTCGGGCCACTAGGCAGCTATCTTGCTATTACCTGTTACAAAGGATCTCGGGCTGAATGATATAAAGAGGTCTTTTTTTCATTCACCAGTGTTGTTGTTCTTTATAATTTGGGAAATAATTTGATATATTCTCTATTGTTAAGTGCACCAGATGCTGGACTTCTGAAACAACAGTTATGCTTCAGCATAATAGCATTTTCTGTGTATTTCTATTCATGATGCTTATTCCTCTGATTTACTTGGAATCAATGAATCTTTTCTGAACCTAGCTAGGCCCAACAGCTTAAGTGGGCTGGAAGGCCAATGAGGCTCGAAACTCAGAGGAGGCTGGGCCCTCTGGCTCAGCCTGTAATCCCAGCACTTTGGGAGGCCCAGGCAGGAGGATCTCTTGAGGCTCAGGAGTATGAGACCAGCTGGGGCAATATAGTGAGACTCTGTATCTAAGCTGGGCAAGGCAGATGCCTGCCTGCCCTAGCCCTGCTACCTTCCTGGAAATGGGCACCATGCACCTATCCATCATGTCATGGCCATTCAGGCAACACTGGAACCGGAACATTCACCAGTTTTGAAATGGCTTTCCCATGCTCTTTTCCTTGAGATGTTATGATCTTACATCTCAGAGACACTAAACTGGAGGGCAGAATCCCAAGTCTAACCCCACGGTAAAGCTGTTTTATCCCACCAGTGTGCCCTGGTCCTTGGTATCTCCAAAACCCAACACTAGACCTTGTGGCTGAAGTCACCTTCTATCTCATTGTTAATTATAAGGCTTTCACCGAGGTCTGGCACTTCTAATCTTTATTGTAGTGCAATTAAACGGATTTCCTTATATATCAATTGAAATATGCCCCAACTTCATCCACCTCACCAGCCTGCCCCTTCAGAGCCTGGTTGTTTTATTTAGGAGCTCTTAGATTTAAACTCTCACATGGAATCTGACTTGACCTTTCTATCCTCTGAAGACCTGTTGTCAGTTAGGAATCTGATTTAGTAAGGGCCCAGATACGAAGCTATTTTATTTTTCAATTACTATTTCAACATAAACATGTTTGACTAAATGCTCAAACTTCCTCTTCTCTGTTATCTTTCATGTTATTTTGGGTGGATCCTAGGTTTTCTGGTATCTTCCAAGTGTAGTAGACCCCACTTACCCTCGGGCATATGTTCCAAGACCTTAGTGGATACCAGAAACCGCAGTGAATATCAATGCTATATATACTGTTTTTTCTACACATACATACCTATGATAAACTTTATAAATTAGGCACAGAAATTAGCAAAAACTAATAAAACAATTCTAACAATATACTGTAATTACAGTTATGTCAGTGTAATCTGTCTCAAAAAATCTTAGGTTATGGTACTCATGTAGTTTTGGACTACAATTGAGAGTAGGTAACTGCAACTGTGAAAGCAAAACTGTAGATAAGTAAGGGGACTACATATAAAAGTAATTTAGCCCAGTCTAAATACTGAACTTAGGCCTTGTCATCATCACCTCAGCACTTATGAGGATTCAACCAGAGGGACTTGGAGAGAGAAGTTATGTTCTCCTTCCATTCTGCTCCTCTATTTCCTGGATCCCTCTGGTGTGTTTACTGGTAAGAGTTAGAAGAGTTATAAATGATTTCATTTACCTGACTGATGTAGAGCTCTCTGTTGAGGCTTCTCTGGTTAACACCAGCTGGCCATCACAGCTGTCTGCATAATGGGCATCTAAATCCCGTCTCTCATGTGAGAGTCACTTGTGAATTCTTCAGACAGTCAGATGAAGCCTCACACTCCACTGAGGGTGATTCAAGCAAGCCCTACCCAAAAACTCTGCTATTTCATAGGACATGTCAACAACTCAGGTACATAACAAACTCATCCAGCCCGGGGAAGGAGATGCCCCAACTTGGTTTGCAGGGAGAGGTGAAAACTACCCTCTTTCTAGTCTGAAAATTCCTTATTTCAACAGATTTCTCTACAGTAGTTTCCACAGTTCTCTAGAGTGGGGAGAGAGGAGCGTTGGGTGTGTGAGTGATGGCTAGGAGTAGCACAGCTGGTGTGTCTTGGTTCCTCTTGAGTCCTAGACGGAACTTCTGGCCCTTAATTGCTTGTAGGTCCTTTAAAAAGGTAGGATATCATGACTTGTTTTCCTCCAACTTTGAATGCAGCTTGTGGAGCTGTCAGATAAAAGGAATGTGCAGTAAAATTTGGATTTAAGAAAAGGGGAAATTTTTAAGATAAGTATGTCCTAAATATTTCATAGGGTACACTTATACTAGAGAGTTTTTAGCTAGTTATCTATAATTGACATTAAGCTGGACATCCTCTATTTTTATTTGTCAAATTTGGCAACCCTAGATGCAAACTGGCAATCTAGAGCAGCAGGAAAATCCCACTCTGTATTTGATGACATCTAACACGTGAGGCCTTATGTATGCTAGGCATTTTACATGGATTATGCATTGTTTTTCCGGTTAGACATTATTAGCTTCTTTATATAAGGAAAATCATTGAAGCTCAAAGAATGTTAGCTCAATGCTCAAGATCACTCGCAAACACACAACCGGTTAGGGCCAGACGGAGGATTTGGGTCTGGGTTAGCTGGCTCTAGCATCTGATCTTTATTTATACTTTATCACACATTACTACTATCTTTCTCTTCCTCTCCTCAGTCCCAGGAATCCCACACATATTCAAGACACCTCTTACTCCCACTGGCCACTTTCCTCCTACTTGGTTTCATTTTGCTCCTGCCATTGATAAAAGACTGGAATGTATTCCCACTTCCTTTCAGGAGTTAACCCTAATTTAAGTGTATAAGTGGATAATACTTATTGCTTAATAGCTACAGTTCCTTTCTCATTTTGTATCCTAGTAAATTGATTGGCCTTGAAAGCTTCTTCCCGTTTTTTTCCCCTTGAGCATGAAGTAAGCCCTATACAAGTTGCCCCTTATTTTCTCACTGTATACTCCAGGGCAAAGGTGTCTAAAAGGAAAGAACTCTGAGAAAACTAAAGGAGAGGCTTGGCCACCACATCAAAAAATGCCTCCAGGTTCTTCCTAGCTTCTTCCTGCTTAATGTCCCTGCCCCTGTGATGCCTTCACCTAAACTTAGGGAAAAGGAGGAATGACACTGGCACTCTGCTTTCCTCTCTAGTTGATTCACTGAGCTACATCTCTAAATTCCAGCCTATTTAGCGTTTCTACAATGGTTCCTTTCTTGCTTTCCTTAACTGCTCATCTGCGCTGCTTACCAGGGATACTTCTTGTGAAGGATTGGCTGAGTGAATGGCACATGTAACCTGCAATATGATTGATGGGAAAATAAGAGTACAGAGTTTAAGCCCTCAGCAGGTAAACATAAACAGAATGATTGAAAGAGAAATTAAAATCTAATAAGGAAGCATGTAAGAAGAATATAACTAAAAGAGCAAATGAATGAGGAGGAAAGGAGATTTACAGCAAAATTGAGTAAAGGCAGATCTACTACAGATTTACTTCTATTACCTATTTTAAATCAGTGTCGGAACATAATTGGACATGTGCTGTACAGTAATTTATTGGTATTCTCACCACTTTTTCTTAAATTGTCTGCAGACAGTTTAGGAAAGACTTGCTGTCTTTTGGTAAGTATGAGATGGGTCAGTGCTTCTAGGTGTACTGCAAAGTTTAGTTATGGATTAACAAAATATTTATGAGACCATTTTTAAAGAGGGCGTGGAAATATATTGCAGCATGGCCTGTCATACGTTATAATATGCTGAACATTATGAAAATGGTGCTTCGTTTTAATCTGCTATCAAGAAGACATGTGATATGTCTTGAATCTTTGGCCATCTTTATGAAGCAATTTAAGGTAGCAATGGAGAGTGTTTTATTTTTAAGTTTTGGAGTCAGATACACCAAGGAGGTGCTGTAATAGAATGTCATACTAGTTCTATGATATTGGTTAAGTCACTCTTCTAAGACTGTTTTCTCAGCAATAAAATGCAGGTAATAACAAATGTCTATCTAACTTGTAAAAATTAAATGAGACAATGCATACAAAGCATTAACACAGTGGCTCCCACGTTGGAATAGCTCGATGGGAGGATATCATCATCATCATGATTATTTTGATCAATGGCACATTTGGGTCATGGGTAGTTTGAGTATGTCCTTCCTAATAAGGGAATGCAGACTCTGCAGTCAGTTTCATTATTTATGTCATTGTTCAAGAAAACACTAGCATGCTATGAGAACTACTTAAAAAATCTGTGTTTAAACTCATACACGATAAAAGTCACAAAAGTGGAAGTCTGCAGTCTCACAAGGGAAAGTTGATTAAGGAATGAGGGTATCTGCATTTTCATTCTGGTTTGCTGCCTGCTGCTTTGTGACTTTGCAAAGACATTTTATCTACCCAAACTTAAAATTTATATCTGTAAGATGGAATAATTGGAGGAAATAATTTCAGAAGTCTACTCTAAAACTTTTATTTTAGCCATGGTTATTTATATTCAGGACCAACCTCTAGAATGCACTTCCTTCAGAGTTAGGAATAGTCAACACACAGATTAAAAAAACTCCACTGTTTGTTTCTTTAGCTGTTTCAAATTCAGTATCTGAAGTCTTCAAAAAGCCGTCATGGTGAAAAAAATAGTCCAAAATAAGGATTTGTTTATATTTTTAAGAAAAACTAATTTCTGACGTTACGAAAGTTATTTATGTGTATTACATAAAACACAGAAAACAGAGAAGTCTATCAAGAAAAATAAAAATCACCCGTTAACCAAGCTTTCTTAAGCTCCCTCCCCTCTTTCCCCAGGGTAATCATTCTTCACATGAAAGCATGAATTTCTTAGAATTTTAAATATATATGGAACATTAAAAAATTCATATTTAATATTTGCCTTTTCACTTAATTATATTCTGTACATTTAATGAAATCATAAAGCATAGATGATATCATTGTATTGAACAACTGCAAAGTATTCACTTGTAAAAATGGATTAATTTATTTACCAAATTTGAAACAATGAACATTTAATATTGCTTGCAATACTTCATTACTATAAGCAATACTTTCTGGATATTTGTTGCTAAGTTATGCTCACATGTGTGTCTGATAAATTTGTAGAGACTGCATTTCTGGTTAAAGGAATATGCACATTTCAATTTTTATATATATTACTAGATTCTTCCTAGCCCCCTAGGAAGCTTGCCTGTATGGATATACTCTTATCTATGTATTAAAGTATCTATCTCTGCATACTAAGCATTGGGCATTATCATTCTTTTAAATCTTTGCCAAGATGGTATGTATGTGAAAAAATGCTATCTCATTGGTCTTTTAATTTATAATTTTATTCTTTATTACTAATAAAGTTTGATGTATCTTAGTGTGCTTATTAGCCAAAATAGTGTGTTTATTTTAAAAAAATTTTTAAGAGATCATTCTTTCATAAGTCTATAAATGTTTTAAATTTAGTTTAAGAAATTTAGGCAAAGTTGAGTAATTTTATGTGTAAAATCTAGTGGCTTCTTTTTTGGCTTGTGATTTTGATACCCTGTTTAGAAAATCCTTCCCCAGTCAAATATAAAATTACCCATCAAAATTTCCTTATATAATTTATTAGATTTAACTCTTTAATCCATTTGGAATTTATTGTGGTTTCTATAAAATGCTCATAGTTCTTTTTAATCACTTTTATGTAGACTCCTTGGGTTCTATAGTTACCTACATGTGGTTGAAGAAGACCTGAATCAATTAAAAACCAAGAATAAAATACAGTGAGTAATACTTAAAATGCTCACCTGACAGCCAAACAAGTCCCTGCTCCCTCCTGGCTGGTCGCTTCACATCACAAGGGGGAGCTTTTGTGCTTTAGTAAATACATCTTATGTTATCCAGGCCACTCCTTTCATTTGTAGCTTTTGTCCAACCTGGATTTATTTTTCTCTTGATCATGCAAAAGCAATGTGTTGAGGTGGTCAGGAAAAAAAAAAATCTGAAAAAATGGAGCTACACAAGATAAAAATCCTAAATGTTAATCTGTATTAAAAATATTTTCCTTTGTGCATAGGAAAGAGATTTAAAATTTTCTTTCATTATTCTCTCATTTCCTAAACAATTACTGTAATATACTTCCTTAACAATAGAATTTAGATCCATATTTAAAATTAAGGCCTTGAATGAAAAGTAAAATTAGGTATCATATATTAATGAGGATTTTTTTTTTCTGTACTCGTGTTGAAAGCCAGTATGTGCCAAAGATCATATAGTGGATATTAGCAAGGATTTCTCCCCACTTTATATTTATTTATCAATTGGTCAAATTGTTCAATTAGAAAAATATGTTTCAGTTTACTTTCCACCTCTTTTTGTCTCACTCCTTTGAGGAACTTTGTTATCTATACATTTGAGTTCTAAGATGAGTAGCAAGGGTGATCCTATTTGCCGCTAATTATCAGTAAATTTGCATTTTTCTAATTTATTTTTTCAGTACAATTCAGAATTCTGTAGCATTGTATCTTGAGTGGAGGCCACTTGCATGTGTCTGTCATTTGTACTTAACACCACAAGAAACAGGTGCTGTCAAATAGTTTCATTCTCTGGCTGTGAGCATATGCATTTATGAATGTTTGGATGATAGAGTGGAAATGCGAAGTCCTCTTAAAAGAGGGTAAAAAGGCTCCCAGCTAGTCTTAGAGCACATATCCAAGGCTAAACATATGGCCTTGTCATCACAATTTCTCACATTCCCTTTTTTGTGGTTTCAACCTTCTACTTTATTTATTACCAGAAGGCCTTATCTCTCTAGCCTGCTGCTACAGACTGCTAGGCCAGGATGTAGTGAAAGCACAAAGTAATGAAACAGGGATGATCATAAAATAGAGGAAATGGCCACAGCCTCTGTCTGTGGTACAGCTGCCCAGATTTTGTAACCTGAGCCAAACCATGCTAAAGAAACATAATGTTGCACAGTGCTGATCAGGCTTCCATTCCTATTACATTTGGTATCACCAGAAGACCTTAGACTTTGTGAATGTCAAGTCTTTTCATAAACTTTCAGGAGAATTGTCAGCCAAAGGAAGGGAAAGAAGACAGCTAGAGGACCTCAAATGCTAAGATGCCATTTAAAGGGCAAACAGCATCTCAAGTGAAGAAATGTCATGCCGGTGAAATACTTGAGGGGCTCAAGGTGGAGAACAGTGAAGAGGAGAAGCAATGAATACTGCTTGACGATGTGGTGTTTCATGACTTTTTTCTTCCCTGTGCAGTCCTTAGCAAAGTGATCAAACCAGAGTCATGCACGTGCCCCCTGATGGGTGACTGACAGGTAGTTAACTGCAGCAATTTGGATGACAGCTGAGTTAGTGTTTTCCAAAAGTTGGTCCAGGTCTGGCCAAACCCTGTGTGTGTTGTAGTTAGTGCCAGGGCACCTTGGGGAGGTTTGCGTCCGTTCTTTCGTTCCCCAGGTGGAGCACAAGGGGAAGTGAGAAAGAAGAATTTGACTAATCAACCCAGATGCTATACACAACCATCTCCAAAAAATCGCATCTTTATAAGGCAACTTTAAGATTTCTATGACAGTCATAGAGCAGTTTTGATTCTCTGATTGAAAAAGAATTTTATAATGATAACATGATATATGGTGTTCATAAAGGTTAAATAACTGATAACCCTAATACACAATTGATAATAGTGTGTCAATCGATACTCCCCTCATTGTGGAGGATAATCTGCCAATATCCTGTTGTAACTGAAATGTATTAAATCCTTTGAACTAGCATTCCACATTTAGGAATTTATTGTATGGAAATACTTATATATGTGAATAAATTGACATGTAGATGTTGCAGCATTACTTTTAGTAGTAAAGTAACAAAATAATCCAAATGTCTATTAAAATAGGAATTAACTTTACAAAATAGGAATGCTAGTCATTAATAAGAATGAAGTAGAATCATACATATTTTGATTTTTGAGATCTGCCACTTAATATCTGTGAGAAATTGAACAAAATACCTGTGTCTCAGTGTTTTCATCTGTATAATGGACATAACAGTTGTATGTACTTTATAGAGTTTCATGAAGCAAATGAATAATATATTATAAACTTTTTAAAACATTTTCTGATACCTAGTAGACACTCAATAAATGTTACTCCTTTACAGTTATTATCCTTCTCTATTTGCATGGGAAAATGTGCAAGGTAAATTAAAAAAAGTTGCAAATGAGCATGCATAATCCAGTCCCATGAAAACAGTGGAGTGATATTAGTTATACTAATGATTCTTGTTGTCTCTGGGGAATGAAGTTATGATGGCCTTTAATATTTTACATAATATATTTCTATATTTTTGAATTTTTTTTTTTTTTGAGACAGTCTCACTCTGTTGCCAGGTGCCAGGCTGGACTGCAGTGGCACAATCTTGGCTCACTGCAACCTCCGCCTCCTGGGTTCAAGCAATTCTCCTGCCTCAGCCTCCCCAGTATCTGGGACTACAGGCACACACCACCATGCCCAGCTAATTTTTGTATTTTTAGTACTGACAGGGTTTCACCATGTTGGCCAGGATGGTCTCAATCTCTTGACCTCGTGATCCACCCCCCTCGGCCTCCCAAAGTGCTTGGATTACAGGCTTGAGCCACCGCGCCCAGCCTATATTTGAGTTTTTATCTCTCAGTTTTTAGAAGAAGCGTTATGGCCTGCAGTGAATGACCATCCCCACCACCTCATGTTTCTTGGCTCTTACAAGGAGTTACCATGACATTTCATATGGTCAGAGGAGCTGGTAGAGTTTGAGGTAGAAGAATAATGAAAATAAAGCAGCATCTCTCATATAAATTGTGGGAAAGAACCAGCTTTTCTTTTCATAGACTTCAATTTTAGGTTCACAACAAGATTGAGTGAAAGGTACACAGATTTGCCATATTCCCCTATTCCCATACATGCACAGACTTGCCGACCTTTAACACCCCACAGCAGAGAGGTGTGTTTACTACAATCAATGAACCTATCTTGACACATCATTATCACCTAAAGTCCATAGTTTACTCTCGGTGTTCAGTTTGGTATTGGACATTTTATGGATTTTTTTTTCAAGTGCATAATGACATGTATTCACTGTTATAATACCATACAGAATAGTTTCACTGCCATAAAAAATCCTTTATGTACCATCTATTCATTCCTTCTTCCCTGTTAACCTCTGGCAACCACTGACCTTTTTACTGTCTTCATTGTTTTGCCTTTGCCAGAATGTCATGTGGTTGGAATCATACAGTATGTAGCCTTTTGGATTGATTTGTTTCACATAATTATATGCATTTAAGTTCCCTCCATGTCTTTTCATGGCTTCTTAGTTTATTTCTTTTTAGCACTGAATAATACTCCATTGTCTGGATGTACCACAGTTTGTTTATTCATTCGCTTACTGAAGGGCATTTGGTTGTTTCTAAGTTTTGGTAGTTAAGAATAAAATGCTATAAACAATGTATGGAGGTTTTTGTGTGGACACAAGTTTTCAGCTCAGGTTTTTTTTTTTTCCCCCAGTTTTCAATCCGTTACAGACCAATAGCTTGTTTTAATGAAATAAAATGAATTATTAGCCTAAAGAAACAGAAAAATGGCTACAAAATACAAATTATTGCTAGATTCAACAGACTTATAAATACTCTGTCAAATTGACATAAAAGTCTCTAAAGGCTTGCTCTGAATTTCTGTACATCATGTTGAACCAGGAATAGTTGTTGGCCAGTCCCGGTTCACAGATTACACTTGAGCAGATTTACATAGGGAATTCAGAGTATGTAAGGAGAGGAGGATTAGAGAACTCCATCCTTTGATCTTGAAAACTCCATACTTAGCCTGCAAGAATCAGCTCTGAGTCTTTTCTGACGTCTCCAGTCTGGTTGAGCCACCCATTCTTTGGCTCCAAAGTGATGCTTGCAGTGCTCTCTGACAGTGCTGATTCCCACGCCTTGCCGCCTACAGAAGGCTGCTTGAGTGCATGTGCCAACTTCACAGTCCCAATACCTACCACAGGTAGGCACACAGAAGACTTTCAGTTTATTTTAGTTAAATGAGTAAGCAGGAAAAGAAGTTGAAATTTATAAGAGAAAGAACAGTTGTCTTTGCCATTGCAGATTGAAGGCATCAAATAACCAGGGGAGGAATCAGATAAGTGATAGATACTTAGGAGTTATAATCCTAAATGATACATACAATGATATTAGTATTGGGTAAGACAACCCATGACTGTGGTTTTCAAATGTCATTGTGCACCAGAATCATGTAGAGGGCTGGTTTGTCAAACAGATTGCTAGGTCCTCTCTAAGAGTTTCTGATTCAGTAGGGTTGAGATGATGGAGACTAATAATTTTTGTTTCTAATTTCTTCAAATGATGCTGGTTTCAGGACCACATTTGACAGGGAGAGAGGGTGTGATTAAGAAAATAAAGAGAAGACGGCTGAGAAATGAGGTCTGGACATACCAACATTTAGAGATTGTATAGATGAATGTGAGGTGAAGGGCCACTGAAGTAGGAAGCAATTTAGAACATAGTGACATAGAAACTAAATAAAAAGATGTTTCAGAAAGGAAGAAGCTTTTTGCGGGAAAAAAGGAAAGTGACTAGTTCAGTGAAGAATGGCTCTGCAAAGATCCTTGTCCCAAGACATTTGGGAGTCACTTGCAAATTCTATGTCCACAAATAGCCTTTTTGATTGGTTGGAACAGTATTACATACTGATGTCTCATTCCATCTTGTCACTGAAATAATAGTATATAAGTTATATAAGCTCTGGTTGTAACAGCTCCTTCCTTATCACTATGTTGTAAACCAGAAGAGTTTGAATTGGGAGAGGAATCTCAAGGTATTAATAGTACTGTTGGTGTTACATTGGCATTGCCGAAAGATGGTCAAATAAAGCAGCCCTATCTTTAAACCAGCTTTCTTCCCACCTACCCATTGACAATATGGTTTCTGCTTTATTTCTGAGGATGTCAGAATGATGTTACTGGGTTATGGCTACTTATGAGTCCCTTCCTATATCAGAGGAACAAAAGAAAGCTAGATAGTCTCATTCCTTTCACTCAGTTTAGGTGTTTTTATTCTAAACATATGTGTTTTTCTTTTCAGTGGTCGTGATTCCCTGTCCTGTCAACTGCCTATACTTTTAGCTTTAGCTAGTCACAGGAAAATTCTTTGAAATCCTTAAGAATATGAATCTACAAGGATCCTCAACCCTTTTTCTAATTACTTTGCTAAGACTTACTTTGAGTCATATGGCAATTGGATTATTTTTCTTGCTTTCATACGGGTGTACCTGAGTAAATTTCAACTCTCTGGTTTTTAAAAGTAGTTTTATATGAATTTCGGTCTTTGAATCTTTGTGCTTTTCCCCCAAACCCCTATTGGATTGTTAACTCATCTTAAAAATTCTCAACTAAAGAGGAAAGTAAATACATCTTTCCATGCACCTCAGTCCACCTTGAACCCCACTCCCACTCCATTTACACCCCATTCTCCAGTGTGCTATGTACTTTCCGGTCTCCATGCCCTGACTGTAGTGCTTCCTCAGCCTAAAAAGGAAACTTTGCCCTTTAAAACCAAATTCAAAAGCTCTCCCTGCTTTCTTCAATGCCTCAGTCAGAATAACATTTTTCTTCCCTTGGTATTTCTTCCCCATTTTGCTTTAGCGCTTATTCAAATTCATATGTATGTAAACATACATCTGTAAATATGGTTGTGTGTGTGTATTTATATATTTTCTTAGCTAGAACAGAATTTCCCAAATTTAATTCGGAGTAGATTACTCAAGACCTTTGCCTCAGATAGCATAGCAGAATCCCTAAGACAGGTTGGGAGGCCAAGGTGGACAGATCATCTGAGGTCAGGAGTTCCCAACCAGCCTGGCCAACATAGTGAAACCCCGTCTCTACAGAAAATACAAAAATTACCCAGGTGTGGTGGTGCATGCTGGTAGTTCCAGCTACTAGGGAATCTGGGGCATGAGAATCACTCGAACTCGGGAGGCAGAAGTTGCAGTGAGCTAAGATTGCACCACTGCACTCCAGCCTGGGCAACAGAGTGCAACTCCATCTCAAAAAAAAAAGAAGCAGCAGCAGCCCTGAGACAAGGTGATTCTTATCAATTGAGAAATATTGATCTGGCATGCTCTAAGAGAAGAGCAGGATCCACTGCATATATTTTAATGGACACATGGCATACAGGCCTGTGGTCAGAGCCTACCTGTGAATAGCCGGAGTAGGTGAATGAATGGCAGTGTGGTCCAGGTGTGATCTCCAAATATTTTCTTTCTTTTTTTAAAAAGTAATTACATTTATTAAAGCAGGTGGCAGAACTGATGGATTATGGACAGACAGATCTTTATTTCTCTTTCCCTTTCTTTTCTTTCTTTCTTTTTTTTTTTTTTTGAGACAGAGTTTCACTTGGTTACCGAGGCTGGAGTATAGTGATGCAATCTCGACTCACTGCAACCTCTGCCTCCCAGGTGCAGGCACTTCTCCTGTCTCAGCCTCCCTAGTAGCTGGAATGACTGGCATGCGCCACTAATCCTAGCTAATATTTTTTATATTTTTAATAGAGACTGGGTTTTACAATGTTGGCCAGGTTGGTTTTGAATTCCTGGTCTCAAGTGATTCTCCCACGGCGGCCTCCCAGATGGGATTACAGGCATGAGCCACTGCACCCAGCCTCCCAAATGTTTTCCACACAATTATATCATGTATATTTGAAATAACCATCACAGGAGTCATTTCTTTACACTGAAATCATGAGATCTTCAGAAGGCCTTTACTTAAATGCAAATACATTGTTTTGTAGTAGAGTTTCAGTTCAGATTAGTTATCAGATTAACTAACCCTAAAGGAGTGGACTCAGGATGTAAACTTTAGAGAGTGCAGTGAGACCACTCATCTGAGGGCAGACAAAGGAGATTGAGAGATAGGGTTCTACATGCCAGTGTAACGACTTTAAAGTTAACAAAATTTGGAAGGAGCTACATTAGAAGGACAAATGTAGAACTTGATGGCCTATTAATGATGTTGTGAAGGGCCATCTCAAACTCTAATATTTGATCCTAGTTTATGATACATAGCCTCTAAGTGTGATCTTAGCTTCTTTCTTCTTTTCTTTTTTTTACATTTCTATTTTTAATTTAATTTCCACAGGTTATTGGATAACAGGTGTTGTTTGGTTACATAAGTAAATTCTTTAGTGGTGATTTGTGAGATTTAGGTGTGCCCATCACCTGAGCACTATGCGCTGAACCCTATGTGTAGTCTTTTATCCCTCACACCCTTCCCATCCTTTTTCCCTGAGTCTCCAAAGTTCATTGTGTCATTCTTAGGCCTTTGCATCCTCAAAGCTTAGCTCCCACTTATGAGTGAGAACATATGATGTTTGGTTTACCATTCCTGAATTACTTGGAATAATCGTTTTTAATCTCATTCTGGACACTTGAAATACCATTAATTCGTTCCTTTTTATGGCTGAGTAGTATTCCATTGTATATATATACACCACAGTTTCTTTTTTTTTTTTAAATTGTACTTTAGGTTCTGAGGTACACATGCAGATCATGCAGGATCATTGCATAGGTACGTACATGGCAATGTGGTTTGCTGCCTCTATCCCCCATCACCTACATGTGGTGTTTCTCCCCATGTTATCCCTCCCCTACCTCCCCCCGTCACTGTTCCTCCCTTAGTTCCCTGCAACAGGCCCCAGTGTGTGATGCTTCCCTCCCTATGTCCGTGTGTTCCCATTGTTCATCAACTGCCTATGAGTGAGAACATGCAGTGTTTGTTTTTCTGTTCTTGTGTCAGTTTGCTGAGAATAATGGTTTCCAGAGTCATCCATGTCCCTACAAAGGACACAAACTCAGCATTTTTTTATAGCTGCATAGTTTTCCATGGTGTGTATGTGCCACATTTTCCCTGTCCAGTCTATCATCAGTGGGCATTTGGGTTGGTTCCAGGTCTTTGCTATTGTAAACATGCCACTATGAACATACGTGTGCGTGTGTCTTTATAATAGAATGATTTATTGTCCTTTGGGTATATACCCAGGAAAGGGATTGCTGAGTCAAATGGAATTTCTATTTTTAGGTCCTTGAGGAAGTGCCACACTGTCTTCCACAATGGTTGAACTAATTTACACTCCCACCAACAGTGTAAAAGTGTTCCTATTTCTCCACATCCTCTCCAGCATCTGTTGTCTCCAGATTTTTTAATGATCGCCATTCTAACTGGTGTGAGATGGTATCTC
>CAUYQU010022222.1:0-29165 GCA_963574635.1 Cheracebus regulus
AAAATGAGAATTCCCAAGAATTTTGTGCTTTCTGACAGACTGAAGGAACTCAAGAAAGTGCTTTCATGTATTCCAAAGTTCTGAATATGTTGCCTGCGACTTTTACAAATAAAAAGATTATAAATCGTTCTACTATAAGGATGCATGCAAACGAATGTTCATTGCAGCACTGTTTACAATAGCAAAGACCTGGAACCAACCCAAATGCCCATCGATGATAGACTGGACTAGGAAAATGTGGCACATATACAGCATGGAATACTATACAGCCATAAAAAATGATGAGTTTGTGTCCTTTGCAGGGACATGGATGAATCTGGAAACCATCATTCTTAGCAAACTGACACAAGAACAGAAAATCAAACACTGCATGTTCTCACTCATAGGTGGGTGTTGAACAATGAGAACACATGGACACAGGGAGGGGAGCATCACATGCTGGGGTCTTTTGAGGGGGACTATAGGAGGGACAGTGGGGGTGGGTGGGGAGGTTGGGGAGGGATAACATGGGGAGAAAGGCCAGATATAGGTGATGGGGGGATGGAAGCTGTAAACCACATTGCCATGTATATACCTATGCAACACTCCTGAATGATCTGCACATGTACCCCAGAACCTAAAGTGCAATTATATATATATATATATATATAACTTATATATATACATATATATGTACATATATGTATGTTATATATATACACACACATATACACATATATGTACATATATACACACACATATGTATGTATGTATACATATGTGTATGTGTGTGTGTATATATATATATTTATAAAAGAGATAGCTGCTGGATAATCATATTTGCAGAGATTTCCCCATACTTGATGTCAGACATTCAAGCCAAAAAGGTAGTGCTTGGCTAGGAGTATTTATTTGATTCCCTACATAGAGCCAGCTTAGGTATTTCTTCCATCCATCAACAGCAGACAATTAAGATAATGAGAAAGAGAAAGAGGGAGACAGAGAGGGAAAGATGAAAGAGGAGGAGGAGAAGAAAGAAGAAGAGAAAGAGAGATTCTATCTCTGTGAGTCACAGACTACAGTGCTGTGGGAGTAGCCTTTGTGCTCTAGTGCCTACCGCCAATGGAAGTAGTACACATTTACAGCCTGGCATGTTCAACCCCAATTCAAATCTCCTTGTCTTTTTAAGATTTCACTCATGCCTTAATGACACCTTTTTTTTTTTTTTTAAAGAAAAGCTAATTGCATTGGTTTCTCCAAAGGCATCACTTTAAACAATCTATCCTGACTGTGAAAACAAATACATGCTTGACTTATTTCATTTATTTTCTCCCAAAACCTAAATGAGGATAAAGCCATTCTGGATAAGAAGACATGTGTGTGTCTTTGTCACATCTTTTATCATCACGACTGCTTTTCCAAATAATACAACTTGTGACAAATGCGAACATTAATTACAGTTAACAAAGAAATGTCATATGAAGTATTCATGGCGGGAGAAGAAAATAACCAAGACAATCAATGAGATTACATCTTGCACCAAGCTTCAAGTCAAAGTGCAAAAGTCAGAAATCAAATACCGTCAGTTATCAAATTATGTTAATGATTCTAATGAAAGCTTCTGGTATTTTGTTCAAGAGTGTATTGCTGTAATGGTAACTAATAGAACAAGAGAAGCTGATTGCCGTGAATTAATTAGAACTGACTGCTGGAGTTTCCTTTTTATTTATTTATTTAAATATTGACAATCTATTTTAGATCTCAAGGTTTTTCATGTAGTCTTTTTCTTCCCTCCCCAAGTCATCAACCTGCCCAGGAGTGAGAATATAATTGTGTTTTCTCATAGTGCAGGTATCTCTCACTAGCCTCAGGGTTTTGACCCAGACTGACAGCAGACAAATTAAACTGAAGTACCCCTAACATTTGTGGGGTCCAATGTGAGGGTCCAGATGAGACCCCCTTGCTCAGCGCTCCCTTCTCTTTTCCTTCAATCCCCATCTCCAATCCCCTGCAAGAGGGCTTTGCACACATCCACATGAGCATCCAGCTTGTCCATCCAAGCTCCACCTACCAATGGCTGCTCTTTGGCTACCCCTTGGGCTTAGGGGTACTTGCCCAGGTGGTACCATGCACTATTGAGAGGTAGGACCCAGGAAAGAGGTCCTTGCAGGCACTAGAAGAAGCTTAGGGTTGTTTGAGAAGGGAATTTTGGGTTCCGGGTACCAATAACATGGTCTACTAACTGGGGAGTAGGCTCCAGGTTGGAAATGCCCATGTCCCCTGGACCTGTTTATTCCATAGGGGTGAAAGGGGATGGAAGAGGGCCAGAGTGGGCCTGCTAAGGAGCCTGGCCTCGGGCAGGGGGCTCTAGTTACTTGGACCTAAAAGCAGTACCAGGCATGCATATTCTTTGCTTTGGGTTATCTGAAAGTTTACATCTAGAGCTCTGTCACTAGAATCTATTTTATTCTTTCTGTTTTTGTTTGTTTACTCATTCCTTCATTTATTCAACACTTACTGGGCACTGACTGTGCCAAGCCCCAGGACACAAAGTAAAATCAGGTCTCTGCCTTCAGGGATCTCACAGGCTTTTCAAATTTATATCACATTAATAAATACTAGATAGAGATCTGTGCAAAGTTCTTGGCCTTCCAGATCCGTCCTGTATTCTGCCCTCTGAGTGCTGTTATTTTCTTCTTTATCGTGGCTGCAGGTGTTACAGATCCTGCAGCACTGAGGAGTGCCAACCTATGGCTTAGAAGAGGGGACCAACTCTGGCTCCCCCCACCATCCTGTACTGTTCCTTTGGGGATCCCCTGAGGTTCTTCAGATCTAACACCCTCTGGCCAGAGAAATGCCCCCACTGAATCCAGATCAGAAGCAGATAAATGGAGAATCTGGCAGGGGGCATCAGTCCCACAGAAAACCTTCTGCAGCTATGATGAAAAGGCCCAGTCCAGGAGGGGCTGTTCTAAGTGGTGACTCCAGGCACCTGCCTGACCCAGGAACCTTTTGTGGGGCTTCTGCCTAGAAAGTAAATTGTGTTAAAATCAACACATCTTGCTTCCAAGTTAAAATCCCTTTCTCTGTTTAAGTCATTGAGGGCATTTCCTAAATTTTCCACCATGAAGGGAAGGTTTTGGGTATAATAGCAAATGGATATTGACAGGGCCTTGCTCTTAGAAAACTAATCATGACATCTGGGTAACTGAGCACAGGTCAACTCTGAAGCTCTCCCTCCCGGGTGTCGGGAAGCACATCAGACTGTGTTGAATTTCCTTTGCTGGCTAAATTGGTACATTAGGGCAAAAACGATTTCCACATTTGCATAGTTGATTTCATTACTATCGCCATTATTGATGCCTAGCTCCTCTGAAAGAAAGGAGCCATAAAAGCAAATAAAATCACTTTGCGATTCCATTATTGGATAAATTACCACATTACTGCCTGCGTTTTAGGGCTAAAGCCATTCCCCACATTTGCATAGTTTATTTCATTATCATTATTAATAACAACAACAATAATGATGATGATGACTAGGATCTTGAATGAAAGGAACTAGAAAAATGCCAGAGCCTCGAGAAGTCTTTATGGACTCACTGCCATCACTGTGAGTCTGTTTATCTGCTGCTGAAATGCAGCCCACTCCATTGCATTGCACAAACCAAAAGCTTTTAACAGAGCTCCCGTGAAAGCAGTTCAGGATGTGTGGGGCCAGGGACCTGGTTTGAAATAGTGACTAGTTACTTGTGCCTACTAAAGATTTAGGTTGGGAGTTCCTCCTCAGCACCTAACTAGTTCTGTCTATTCAGGAATGTTGCTTAAATTCACCAAACTTCGGCTTCTTCGCAAACGAAACAGGGATTATGATACTTGCTCTGCTACGTGATGAAAAGTGAAGGAAATGGTGACTGTGAACCTGTTCTATAGACCATAAAGCTACCCAGAGATTCTAGAGACTAATATCACTGTAATGATCCTTGGAGTGACTGCTGTGGCTGGGACGCCGTACAATGGAGGCAGTGGCTGGACTCTGTCTCTTTGGCTGGGAGAATTTTCTGAAAACTACCATAGGTTTCTAAGGCATCATACTCTATGGTAAGTAGGGAGAGTATACCTGTTTATAGTTCCCAATCTTGAATATTTACAGATAGCTTACTTTGATAGCCAGCATTTTGGGGATAATCCAGTGAACCTGATAGTGTTCTTTCTTACTCAGCAATTTCTAATTATGCCTAGCTTTTCTCCTTGGCCATAGAGCCAAGAAGTACAAAGACTTTTTGTCTATTAATTCTGAGGTCCTATAGAGAAAGCAAGGTCCACTGGTGGCCATCTATGGTTTGCTGGAGAATATTCCCCCTGGTTTTGTTTTTATTATTTTATTTTATTTCTGCTGCACCAGGGGCTCCAAAAAAATGAATGTGTCAGTAAAGGATTTGACAGTATGTTACGACAGTCATCAATCCACTGAGCCCTGTAGCCATAAATAAGCTTCATACGCTGCCACACTAAAGAGGACAGTTTTTCTTCTCCAGGACATTGAAAATGTCACAGCGAGGGAATTGTTTGTCCCTGTCTCCACGGCAACGCCACCAGCACTTATCATTAACTTTCACACCAAGATTTTAATCAGCGCTCTTTGCGGCCTGAGACCAAGTCAACATCAGCCCAAATTTTCAAAGCCGTTATTCTAATTATGATGAGAAAGCTATAGATTGATGAGCCGAGTTTTCTGCAAGGACTGGTGGCAGTTAATTCTCGTGACCTGTGTGGCTCGGGGAGTCTCTCTTAGAGATGGAGTCTTGAAAGTTCGATTATTAGTGACAGCTTGTAAGTGAGAGGAGCCTTATCTCTCCAGAGAGTGTTGATAACTTGAGACAAGGTTTAACTAGGAAGTAGTGAGACAGTGAAAGGAGGGGAGAGAGGGGGAGAAAAGGAAAAAAAAAGTGCACACTCTATCTGCAGCCTGCATCCAGTGTAATGAGAAAATACGGACAGGCACAATTTCACAAGTTGTAAATTCTGGTAGCCTTCAGTTGTAAATTCTGGTGGAGGCTGTTTTACTCGGCTATCTGATAATGTGTGAAAATATTTGTCCCTTTGCTTCATAGGCATGGGCAAGCACTATTTTCCAGAAAATGCATTAAACTTCCCAGCTCTCTCTGCCTCTTTTTTTTTTTTTCATCATAGAACCTCTAAAAACAAAATGAGAATTTGTGATTGAAATGAAGTGGTAATTGATTTTTTTTTAAAGACTCTCCCTAAATCAGACCTAGTGTTTGATAGAACAGAATGACTATAGTTTACAGTAATCTATTGTATATTTTGAAATAGCTAAAAAGAATAATTCAAATGCTTCTAGCATAAAGAAAAGATAAAAATTTAAAGTGAAGAATATCCCAATTACACTGATTTGATCTTTAATAATTATATGAATGTATTAAATTATCACATGTATACCAAAAAAGAGTCTGTCAAAATGTTAAAAAAGACTCTTCCTTCTCCTTTCCCTCAACTACCTCCCGCCCCTAGCCTTTTTTGAGTCAGTCTAGTTTCCAGAGCTTTAGGGTTTGCCAGGAAGGGAAGTAACAAGATGCTAACCACTTGGTTTCTTCCTGCTTCTGTTGGTCTCTCGTGTTCTCTGTCTTTGTTAACCTGGCTGATGTATGTCCTTATGTTCTTGGTCATACATAGACAATGTTCATGCTGTTGCCATCATGCCTTCGAGTTTGCTTTTGGGAAGTGGTACTTTTTCCCTCTCTCCATCTAAGGCATTCAGCTGAGCCATGACTCTGCTGGGGAGGAAGTGGAAGTGGTGATCACTGAGTGCCCCTAACCAAAGGTTTTATTTTTTTTTTTTAAATGATCTCATTATTTGTTCTCCAGTCTCTTCCTAAGGGAGTGTGCAGGAAGGCAGCATGGTGAGGTCAGAAGAACATCTCACCCCAGCTCCACCCCGGCCACAGAGGAAGACTCTCCTCTGCCTCTGTTTTCTCATCTTTCAAATAGTGATTATAATATCCATCCAACCTCCTTCACTCATCAAATGAGAATGTAGGAAGAAAATTGCTTATACTTTGTGTGATCATTGCATTAAAAATTATGATGCCGGTGTGAGCACTGGTGGTTGTCTGCTTTTTTAGTTTATCTTCTTTCCCAGGACTAGAAAAATGATGATGTTATTACATTTTATAGTGTTTTCTTTTTCAAGTTCTTTTCATAAAGCACAATTATCCCCATTAGCTTAATTTTGCCCCTGAGAACACGGAGGCACAGAAAGGTGAGGCATCTTGCTTGTGGCCACACAGCCAATTAGAGGTCTAACCAGGTATAGAAGTAACCGTGGCCTCTGATTCCCAGCTTGCACTTCCCTAGACCCATGCTGCTTACCATATTAATAGGCTGAGATTAACAAAAAAAGCAGACCCAATTAGTTTCTGTTGCAGCCCTTTTACAATCCTGTCTTGTTTCCCTGTGTGTTTATATGTATGTTTTAATAGCATTCCCTGCCTTTTATGCTGAGGTTGCTCGAGGTATGTTTATAATGGTGGTGTAATTATAATAATAAAATACAAATCCATCCACGGAGCATGCTCATTACCAGCTGGCCAGGTAAAACAAACAGGCCTGGCATTGACACCGGAGCAAGGCAGTTTATTTCTAATGTGGTGCCTCTTTGAAACACAAGATGCTTTAACTCCTCTAGCAAAGGAGGCCCTGTCCTCTGTACATAAAGTAGACTTGGGGGTGCAAAGTTGAGCAGGTAATTGAGATACTGGGGCTAGGTTGCTTTAACATGGTCTGGCCTTTTTAATCTTTCTTTTTCCAGGGGAGAGATGAAAAGCAACGGAGGAAATCATTCCCTCTGATTCTCTTAGCTGTAAGGTCTTTCCTTGAAAATGCAAGTAGGCCCTTTGGCATTCAAACTCTTGAACGTAGGAGTTTCTAATGTATACGAAAGGGAAATTACTGTTGTGAACAGAGTCATAGGAGAGAGAGAGAATGTGTATGTTTTTTTAAATGCCTGTCTGTCCTTGTTAATTAGAAGTGCACATATTGGGAAATTAACTATGAAATACTAAAAATGATAAATTATTCCTTATTTGAAAGTATAAATTAAAGGTTTAGTGTATATAAAATTTGTCATGTTTAATTGCAAGTTCAATTAAAATTCAGGGTAATGATGATTTATACAGGTTTCTGTGTAATTTGATATTCATTAGCTTAGCCAGACACATGCTGATATTAGCTCGTTAATTATGTTTCCTTTTGTTGAAGGCAGCCTTGTGAAAGCAATCTGCTCAAAGTTTTCTAAACTCATTCTGCTAAATGAATATTTGGCAGCTGTTCATGTTATTGAGATGGTCACTGTGGCTTCATTTCACTCATAGGCCACATCAATCATACCTTCTCTGTGACAAACAAGGGTTTCTCATTACAAACCCATTTATGAAGGTTATGGCTGACATTAAAGAGTGATGGCATGGTATGCTGCTGTTACTTTACAGTAGCGTTAGAGTAGAGCTGTTTTATCCACACTTCCCATGTGGTCAAACTGTTTAAAACAGCTAGGAAGTCAGGGAGAAATCATCACAGCGGCCCTAGTGCCATTTCCAACACCATCGGCTCAAACTTGGGAATCAAAACGTGCATCTTGGAAGAAGGACAGTTAAGGGAGCAGTGTCTCAGCTCCCCACTGTGGGCTTCCCAAAGCTTGCCATACCCAGTTCATAGGAGTGGATGTTGAGGTCCAGGAAAGTTAAGGGCTTCACTCACAGTGGCATGGTGGCTCTGAGCATGACTCTTGGGGAGGTGAAGAGGGAAAGCCTGGGTTGCCTGATGAGGATGCTCCCTGAAGCCTGTCATCCATGGTGGTGATGAGTTGGAGTAATCAGCATCTGACCGGGGAAACAGCTGTGTAACAGTCATGTGCGCTACATTTTTGAAGGATCATATATATTTTTACAGATTTTCCAAAGCCTTTATGGCAGGGTCCTCACACTTTACATATTGTGGAAAGGAAGGTGCTGTCTTTCCTTTTTGACAAGTAGGAAAGCTGAGGCACAGGGAAGTTTTTTGATTTGTTCAAAGTCACTGATGTAGATACTGACTGGCCAGAGTCTGGGCTCCTCTGCACATCACGGTGCAGCACTGAGACTTCTCCAGATAAAGAATTGGCTTCCAGTTTTGTTTCCCTCCACCAGAACCTTCTGGTAGGATGGAACTAGACACGGTAATGGTAAAAATGTCTCTAGGCAGACCCATATTTTAGCTTCTACTCATTTGTATAGTAACAAGTTGGCAGTCTGGTTTGTGATGGTAAAATGCAATGGAGATTTCTTATAAGAGAACACATGGACACAGGGAGGGGAGCACTACACACTGAAGACTTCAATATTTAAAGTGGAATAGTGGGCTAGAGGGAAAGGAGGGAGGGTATGGTCACATTACTGAATCCACATGTTGTAAGAGAAATGGAGCAGGTAGGGGAATGGTTGATTACATATTTATCTGATGCTCAGCATAAAATAAGGTGAACATAGAGCAGCTCTTTGTGGAGATTTTTGAGCTTTTCTCTATAGCTGTCTGCTTAGGATTGAAAGGTAAGGCAGCTTCTTGCATGACTCAGCTTTCAAACAATTTATTTTTTTTTTTGCAGAGTGTATTGGTGTCCCAAGTTTTTATTTTTTCACAAGAGTCAGAAAAGTTTTTAAAGGTTATCCATCCAATTGAAGTATTCCTTAAATGTTGCAGTCTCAGTAAATGATCCTGTACTTTGTGTTTGAACACCTCCAATAGTTGTGAATCCATCTCTTAAAAGAGCTCATTCTATGTGGAAATATCTTATAGAGCTAACTTGTCTTCATTTTTAGTTGAAATAATCTCATTGACACCTATCTCATGCTGCTCCTTAGCTCAGTGTGTGTATATCTTAGTAATCTTTGCCAAAACCAAAGCAGGTTTCCCTCTGACCCATTCCTGATTTATTAGCCTTGATTCTGTCTGTCTTCCCTATGATTCTTTAATCATCATTTGTCTTATGGGTTAGGCACAAAATCTGGCTCTTCCTTTGTTCTTCTTGTGGAATCATTTATCTACTAGGTTACCAGTGATTCCCATCACTTCATCTCCTACCCTTACTTGGCCTTCATCAACTGCTGGGTTTCCAAATGCGTCTAAGGCATTTTGGTGACAAGCTTCCAAACCTATGATAACTTAAGTAGCATTTTCCCTTCCAGGACAACTCCCTTATCCAGTGACTATGATTCATTACTCTACTACCATTTTTCTAGTCTTCAGGCTGAAAGTATAGTTCCTTAATGTTTTATTTGCATATACAGTCAGTCTCCATTATTCACAAATTCAATATTTGTACATTTGTCCACTTACTCAAGCTTATTTGTAACCAAAATCAATGCTCATGGTGCTTTAGGGGTTGCTCACAGACATGCACTGAGCAATGTAAAATTTGGGTCCCCTGACATGTACACATTCCCAACTGAGTGGACCAAGGCAATGCTTTGCTTCTTGTTTCAGCTCTCATACTACAAACAGGTGCCCTTTCCTAAGTCTATTTCATGCCACATTGTTCCTACTTTTCTGTTTTTTAAAATACATTTCACCATTTCACATGGCCCCAAAGCTTAGTGCTGAAGTGTTAGTGTTCCTAAGGCTATGGGGTGACTTAGGGAGAAAATATACGTGCTAGATAAGCTCCATTCAGGCATGAGTTATAGTGCTGTTGGCCAATGTTAGTGATTTAACAATATGTATTAAATAGGTGCCTTGAAACAGAAACGCACATAAAATAATGTTATGTTATTGATTGCTCAATAAAAATATTGTGATCATGTACAGTGATAGCAGCACAGTTCACAATTGTGAAGATGTAGAACCAACCTAAGTGCACATCACCTGGTGGGTGGATAAAGAACATGTGGCATGTATACACCATGGAATACTACTCAGTCATAAAAAGGAATGAAATAATGTCTTTTGCAGCAACTTGGATGGACTAAGTGAAGTAACACAGCAGTAGAAACCCAAAAATTATATGTTCCCACGTATAGGTGGGAGCTAAGCTGTGAGTATACAAAGACATACGGAGTGATATAATGGACCTTACAGACTCAGAAGCAGGAGTGGAAGGGGGCCTAGGGATAAAAAAAAAAAAAGCCTACATATTAGGTACAATGTATACTACTTGGGTGACCTGTGCACTAAAAAATCTCAGAATTCACCACTATGTAATTCACCCATGTAACAAAAAAACACTTGTACCATAAAAGCTATTGAAATAAAAAATTAAAAAAGAAAATCTTGTGATCAGAGGCTCACAGGAACCTATCCCTGTATTTCTTTTAGGAGTAATGGTTCAGTATTCACAATCCAGTGTTCACAGCAACTTCATAGCACTTAAGTTCTGCAAATAATGAAAATCAACTATAATTTAGGATTCACAGAAAAGTTTCCAGAACAGTAAAGATGATTCCTGTATACTCTTAACCCAGATTCCCATTTTACCACATCTGCTTTATCCCCAACTCTTCTGTGCGGGTGTGTACTACACACAGTATGTATGATACCATTGTCCCTCTGTATCCATCGGGGATTGGTTCCAGGATTCCTCACAGACACCAAAATTTGCATATGCTCAAGTCTCCCTTATATAAGATGGCATAGTATTTGAATATAACCTACACATCTCCTTCCATAAAATTTAAATCATCTCTAGTTTACTTATACTACCTAATACAATATAAATGCTGTGTAAATAGGTACTGTTATACTGTATTATTATTTGTATTATTGTTATTGTTGTATTTCTTCCCAAATATTTTCTTCCCCCCGCCCCCACCAAATATTTTCTATCTGTGATTGGTTGAATAGGTAAATAAGGAACCTGCAGATATGGAAGACTGACTATATGTAATTCTAACATATCTTTATATCCTTTGCAACTAAATGCTTCAATGTCTATTTTCTAAAAACAAGTATATTTTCTTACATAAGAAAAATACAAATATCAAAATCAGGATATGAACATGAATTCAATATTACTGATCTATACATCTTTTTAGGAATTACCAATTGTCCCAATTATACTGAGTCATGTATTGCATTCAGCTGTCATGTTCCTCTAGCCATTCTAAATTTAATACAGCTCCTCAGTCTGTCTTTTTCTTCCTTGACATTGATGTTTTTAAGGAATATACATCAGTTATTTTGTAGAATGTCTTCAGTGTCCTTTGATGTTTGTTTATGATTAGATTTAGATTATGCCCTTTTTGGCAGGAAGATTCCAAGAGTGGTGCTGTGTTCTGAGTACATCATATTAGGAGGAACATGATGTTGGTTTGTTCCATTTCTAGTAATGCTAACTGAATGCTTAGTTGAGAGGGTTTTTTCCAAGATTCTCTACCACAAAATTGTTGATGTTCCAGCCAGAGACCCCCAGGTTGAACAAAGATGGTTTGTTGGCTACTGCAACATGCCACGGGAAATTGCTGGGTGTCTCAGTAAGAGATGCTCAGAAAGGAGGTGCTTATTATTGGGTTTTGACTTATGTGTGATTATTTGGGAGAAGTTTCAAGGAAGTGTGGTTTCATTCTAAATTGGATGCTATCAGAAAACAGGGACAATTTCATGGTTGGTTATATTAATAATTTTTTTTAAATGAGTATCTCTTTATTCTAGCTTATCCACCATGTCCCATCTTAACTCAAATGAGGACAAAGCTTCTCAAAGAACTTAATTCAGCATACAGCATCAACGTAAGTCACTGTGTCATCAGGGATATTGCCATGGTTTAAATATCTTTAGGTCCTGGATCCCTTGAGAATCTGATGAAAGCATTTGACTATCTCCTCAGAGAAATCCACGTGGGGAATAAATTGGGCATACAATATTGGGAGGTTATGGACCTTTCTAAAGTCCAACCATAGACCAACTTTGTGAGGTCCATGGACCCATGTTGGATAGGAAACTTGCACTGCTGCTGCAGAAGGAGTGCCCCCCATCACCCTAACCCCACTTGGTTGCTAGGCTACCTGGAAATGCTGGCACAAGTGCATTGATACAAAATGAAGGATACGTCTGCTGATGACAAACTCCCTTAGTATTTCTTTATCAGAGAATGCCCATCATTCCTGAATGTTTCCAGTGGAGATCCAAGGATTCTGGGTTAAGAGTTCCCTTTTTTCAGCACTTGAAAACGTTTGCTACTTCCATATGTCTTCATGACTTCTGATAAGAAGTCTATTGTCGTTCAAATTGCTTTTTCCCTATAGATCAGGTGTCATTTGTCTTGAGCTACTTTTAAGACTTTTTACCTTTGCTTTTTGGAAGTTCAGTTGTGTTGTATCTTGGTGTGGATTTATTTGGGTTTATCCCATTTGAGATTTACTTCACTTTTGGTGTCTGTAGGTTTATGTTATTTGTCAAAGTTGAGAGATTTTCAGCCATTATTTTTTGAGTACTTTTTCAACCCTGCCATCTTCTTTCTCTCTTCAGAAACCCACAATGACATGAATGTGAGATCTTTTTCTTATAGTCTCGTGAGTCCCTGAGGCACTGTTCATTTTTTCATTTTATTTTCTCTGTTTTTCAGATTGGATATTCCCTATTGTTCTCTCTTTCAGTTCACTGATCCTTTCCTCTGTGTCCTCCATTCTGCTATTAAGATTTTTATTTCAGTTTTGTATTGCAGATCTAAAATTTCCATTTGGATCTTTTTTTAAAAGATCTATTTCTCTGCTGAGACTATTCCTTTGTGACACTTTCTGTTTCTTCATTTGTTTCAAGCATGTTCATAAGTACTCACTGAAGCATTTTTGTAATTGCTTGTTTAAAATTCTACTCTCTCTGCCATCTAGATGTTGACATCTCTCTTTTTCATTCAGTTTGAGATATTCCTGGTTCTTGCATGAGAAATGATTTTTAATTGAAACATGGACATTTTGGGTGTTAAGTTATAACTTAAGTTATAAGATTCTGGATTTAGCTAAAGCTTCTATTTTACTTTTAGCTGTTTTTCCCCCACATCTCTTTGGCTGGGGAATGAGGGGTGCTACCTCCTTAGTGCCAGGTCAGGTAGAAATTCAGGTTGCCCACTCAGTCTCTATAGAGACTTGAGCAGGCGGACTTCTAGCTACTGTTGGATGAGCAGGGAGCTCTGGCTCTCACTAGGACTCCATGAATGCCTTCCTGGCTGAGAGAGGCAAGAGTTCCTTGTTACTGCTTTCCACATAACCTTCACTGAAACCATGGAGGAGTGTTGTCCTCACCATCACTGGGCTATTATGGAAACCCTGACCCTACTGAGTATCCTTGGATGCCACTCCAGTAGGGAGTGGAAAGGGGGGGTCAGAAGAATGGAGCAAAGCTAAGCCAGTATCTGATAAAGAAGCATCAATCACTCATGCCATGAGAGGGTGCATGTTTGGTCCTTGTTTGTGGTTTGGGCAGTATTCTAAGTTTTTGCCATGTCTGATTATGGAGTGGTCTTGCTTTTATTTTATGTCATCAATATCACAAACTGACTGTCTACTATTTGTTCTGTATACAATTATTTATATTCAGCTAAATGCTATCACCTAACTGCAAGAGCCAGGCCAGCTACCATTTGATAGTAGTCAGAGACTTTTTGCTTGTTTATTAATTGCTATTTTTTACTTTGTAATTAATGTGAGCATCCGTACTCAAGTTGGTAGATAGGTAGGTAGATGGGTAGGGTAGAGAGGTAAATTGATGAGCAGCTGGATAGGAAAAGAAAGAGCTCTTCATTAGCTAAATGATAAATGTAAAAAAAATTATACAAACAGAATATCATTATTTGACAACTATAATTTTTTCAGACAATGATCATCAATGAAAGTTTGAGGAGCAACAGCCTATTTATATAACCTCAAACTCTTTCCTCACAAAATACCTATTAGTTACAAGGGAAACAGTTATTTTATAAAGTAGAACATGTTAATTATCCTGTTACGATGATGATGACAGTGGCCAAGCTTTAATGGAAAGTTATGAGTGAAGTACTTAATTTAATCTCGGTGACATAGATTGTATGGACATTCTCTGAGGTTTATAAAGGCTTATGAACTAGTTCTAGGGCATACACTTTATATATAACCAAAACAGTCTTCAGACTCAATTCTTATTACCAGCCATGTTATGCAGTCTCTTTCCTGTGCATCTAATTTATCACTCAATTTCTCTTTAAATCTCTCATTTGCATTCCTCCTTTTCCTACTGCAATGGAGATCTCCTCACCTCATATATGGATTACTGCAGCTACTTCAAAGCAATCCTCCCATTCCAATTTCTTCTTTGTCAAATCTGCAATACAAAACATTTCCCTCTGTGCCTTTCTGTAAGATCTCCTGAAGCATGGCATCAACCTGCCCGCCTCTGCAAATTCAGACACCTCATTTTCAAGACCCTCAGTAATTGATCACTTTACTATCATTTAAACTTTTCTCTTTTCCGAGGAAGTTTTGTTCATCCCCAGCCCCCTTCTGTAACAAATTCCATGTCTTTTTCTGCATTGAGAAAGCTCTTCTATTGTACTGTATATCTGAATTCTACTCATTTTCAAGTCATAACTTCCCAAAAATCTTCCCCAATTTGGGTCTCAAAATCAGTCTTGTATCTAGAATGTGCTCCATCCTATCTAATATTGAATAATTTTCCATTTTCTATGGGTATCGCAGTTTCGACCTTGTCTAAAATGTAAGTTCCTTTGCAATGGGGGCTGTGCAATCTTTCTGTTGATTCCCTAACACCTGGCAGAGTGTTGGGTGCAGGGTGGAGCCTCTGTAAATGGAGGACTTGCTGATTGGTGAATTACTCTAATGTGGAGGTGAACCAGGTACAAGTAATCCCCTCTCAATGAAAGGACAGCTGCATTTTGGACACCTAGTGAAAGATGCTTTTCTTGTAAACTGAAATGTATGATGAATTGCTTTTGGTTCTGTATGTTCTCCAATATATATGCTTTCTTTTCCATTTGATTATGAGAAAGAATTGCTGTTAAACCCCCAAATTTTCAGCACACAGAGAAACCTCAAAAGACCCATGACACTGATAGCCTAATTATAATTTAACCCCATACACTATACTGCAACAAAATGTGCTAATTCCTCAAATACATCATGTGCTTTTCAAGCCTTCCTCCTTTGCTCATGCTTCTATGTCTTCTAGAAGATATTCCCTCCTTCTTACCTGGGAAAGTTTTATTTATATGTCAAGTCCCAGCTTAATTGTAGTCTTCTCTGAGAAACTCTTTTTAGTCATCGCACAAAATTAATTGTTCCTCTTTCTGTGCTTCAGTAGCACTTTGCTTATATTCAGTTTCAGACCTTGCTATGCATTATTGGAAATATTACTGTCTTGCCCCATTATATCATGAGACTGAGGGCAGGGCTATGCCTCATGTGACTTTTGTTTTGGAAGCAATGCTACAGCAATCAATAAATTTTAACGTGGAAAGCCCTTGTTGAGAACTAGGAAAAGAAACATCTTGGTTTATTATAATAAAGCACAAAAAAGTTTATAACTTTCTTCAATAGCATGCATGGTTGTAACATTAATATCTAGTTTAATGACTACCCTAGAAATTTTAATACACACATCAAAGAATAAAGATACTCAAAATATTATTTTCTGAAAAACATAAGGAATTTAGGAGGTTTTAATTCTCATCACTCCTGATTTACATGCTTAATTTAGAATTTTACTTCTTTTTTAACTCCATAAATTAGACAGATTTTTTAAGACCTAAATTATTACTTTATGCAGCTAATACTTTGGCTTAGCTATATATTTACCAGTTTGCACACTAACAATTTTTGCATCTCAAACTTTACATTTGAGACAATTTTTCTTCTACCTTCTAAAGGAAGATGGCAGTAAACTCACTTTTTGTTTTTCTAAAAATGTCCTCTTTGAACTTTTTTTGACACATAATTTTGTAGGTTAATTCTAGACAGTGGATTTTTCTCTCAGCATAGTGAAGATAATCTACAGTCTTTCTGGCTTCTACTGCTGTTGCAAAGTCAGCTGAAAATGTTATTGTCATGTTGTAGGTAAGCTGTGTTTTCTCTCTGGCTGTTTTTAAGATCTTCTGTTGTTTGTAGTATTCTTCATTTTCACTATGAAATGGAATTTCTATATTTATATGGAGTTCTTTATATTCATTGTGCCTGGAATTTGTTGACTTTCCTGAATCTGAGGACTGGAATCTTTCAACAAATCTGGGAAATATTCCGCCATTATTTCTTCAAATACTGCCTCTACCTTATCTCTCTCTTGTCTATTTTTTTCTATAATTCAAAACATGTATATTAGATTGTCTTTGTATATTATGCCTATCCCCTATACTCATATTTTTCATTTCTTGCTGTCATGAATTATATATAATTTATTCATATGTGTCTTGCTCTTCACCTGTTTTTTTCAGTGATTTAAGCATTCCATTGAATTTGAATTTTAAAGTTTTTTATTTCTAGAGGTTTTATCTCTTTTTCAAATCTGCATTATTGGCTTTTGAGGCTTCTTATTTGTGTTCTTTTATTTAATGCTTTTATTATTTTAAACAGATTAAGTACTTACTTTGTATTTCAGTTAATTTTGTATTTCAGATAATTTTGTGTATGACAGCTGGTTCTTTTGCTTGAGCTGGATCTCACATATGTTGTCTTGATTTGTATGTGTGTGCATGGTTTAAGAACTTTGCTGGAATAGATCAAGGCATTGTTAGAAAGTACATTGTTAGAAAGTGTAATGACTAAATCAAGATAATTAGCATATCCCAACACAATTCTTTGTTGTGGATTTTGATATTCAAAATCCTCTCCTACTTGCCTGAAAATATACGATAAATTATTGTTTACTATAGTCTCCCTAAAGTACTACAAAACACTGGAAATTATTCTAACCGTAATTTCATGTTTGTTAACCAACTTCTCTTTATCCCCTCTTACTATCTACTCTTCCCAGAATCTAGTATCCGCAATTCTACTCTCTATTTCTATGAGCTCAACTTTTTTAGCTCTCACATGTGAATGTGAGCATGTATTGTTTATCCTTCTGTTCCTGACCTACCTCACTTATTATAATGTCCTCCAGGCTCATTCTTGTTGCTATGAATGACAATTTTATTCATTTTGATGGCCAAATAGTATTCTATCGAGTATATATACCATAATTTCTTTATCCATTCATCTGTTGATGGACTCTTGAGCTGATCTAGATCTTGGTTACTGTGAATAGTATTTCAGTGAACATGGAAGTGCAGATATCTCTTTGATATTCTGATTTCCTTTTCTTTGGATAAATCCCAGTAGTGGGATTGCTGGATTATATGTTAGTTCTATTTTTAGTTTTTTGAGAAACCTCCATACTGTTTTCCATAATGATTATACTAATTTCAATTCCCATAAACAATATACAAGAGTTCCTTTTTTTTTTGCATTCTCACCAGAATTTTTTTTCGTTTTTTGTATCTTTTGATAATACCCATTTTAACTGGGGTGAGATGAATGTCTCACTGTGGTTTTGATTTGTATTTCGCTGATGATTGGTGATGTTAAGCATCTTTTATATACCTGTTGGCCATTTATATATCTTCTTTTGCGAAATATCTATTCAGCTCATTTGCCCATTGTTTAATTGGATTATTTGTTTGTTTTGACCGTTAAGTTCATTGTATATTCTGAATATTAATCCTTTGTTGGATGAATAGTTTACAAATATATTCACCCATTCTTTGGGTGGTCTCTTTACTCTGTTCATTTATTCCTGTGTTATGAAGACACTTTATAGTTTAATATTAAATCATTTGTCATTTTTGCTTTGTTACCTATGCTTTAGAAGTCATATGCACAAAACCTTTGCTTAGATCAGTGTCCTGAAGTATTTCCCCTTTGCTTTCTTCCAGTAGTTTTATAGTTTCAGGTCTTATATTTTAATCTATCTTGAGTTGATTTTTGTATACAGTGACAGATGTGAGTTTAGTTTTTGGTCTTCTGCATATGAACATCCAATTTTCCCAGGACCATTTATTTGAAGGAGGCTGTCCTTTCCCCATTGTATGTTCTTGGCACCTTTGTTGAGAAACAGTTGTCTGTAAATACATGGATTTATTTCTGAGTGCTGAAATTCTGTTACATTGGTCTGTCTGTTTTTATACCAGTACCATGCTGTTTTGATAACAACAGCTTTGTAGTGTATAATTTGAATTGTAGTGTGATGCATCCAGCTTTCCTCTTTTTGCTCAGGGTTTATTTGGCTATTTGAGATGTTTTTGTGGTTCCATGTAAATTTTAGGGCTGTTTCTTCTATTTCAGTGAAGAATGTCACTGGTATTGTGACAGAGAGGTATCATTGAATCTGTAGATTACTTTAGGTAGTAAAGTAATTTTGCCAGTCTTCTTCCAATTCAAAAATATGTGATTTTTTTCATTTTTGTATGTCCTCTTCAGTTTCTTTAATCACTGTTTTCTAGTTTTCATTGTAGAAATCTTGTACATTTTTGTTTAAATTCCTAGGTGTTTTGTTATGTTTTGCTGCAATTATAAATGAGATCGATTTCTTGATTTCAGCTAGTTCATTTTGATGTATAGAAACACGACTGATTTTTATATGTTGATTTTTCTATCCTACAATGTTACCAAATTGGTTTATTAAATATAAGAGTTCTTTCATAGAATTGTTTTGGTCTTTTAGTTTTTCTGTACATAAGACTATGTCATCTGCAAACAGGGACAGTTTCATTTCCAACTTTCCAGTGTGCGTGCCTTTTTTTTTTCTTGTCTAATTCCTCTGACTAGGACTTTTATTTCTATGTTGAATAAGAGTTTTGAAAGTGGGCATCTGTATTAGTCCATTCTTGCATTGCTGTAAGGAGCTACCTGAGACTGGGTAATTTATAAAGAAAAATGTTTTAAGTGGTTCACAGTTCTGCAGGCTGTACAGAAGGCATGGCTGGTGAGGCCTCAGGAAACTTACAATCATGGTGGAAGGTGAAGAGGAAGCAGGCACTTTTTACATGGCCGGAAAAGGAAGAAGAGAGAGAGAGAAATAAAGTGCTATACACTTTCAAACAACCAAATCTCATGAGAACTCTATCATGAGAATAGCAAGGGGGAAGTTTGCTCGAATTATTCAATCACCTTCCATAAGGCCCCTCCTCTAACACTAGAAATTACAATTTGATGTGAGATTTATGGGGAGACGCAGAGCCAAACCATATCATTCTACCCCTGGCCCTTCCCAAATCTCATGTCCTTGTCACATTGCAAAATACAATCATACTTTCTCAACAGGTCCCCAAGTCTTTACTCATTTCAGCATTAACTCAAATGTCCAAGTACAGTGTCTGAGACAAGGCAAGTCCCTTCCACCTATGAGCCTGTAAAATCAAAAACAAGTTAGTCACTTCCAGGATACAGTGTGATTACAGGTGTTGGATAAATGCTCCCATTCAAATCAAAGAGGCTACAGGCCTCATGCAAGTCTGAAACACAGCAGGGCAGTCATTAAATCTTAAAGTTCAAAAATAATCTTCTTTGACTTCAGACCACACTGATGCAAGGTATGGGCTCCCAAGGCCTTGGGCAGCTCCACCCCTGTGGCTCTGTGGGGCTCAGCTTCCATGGCTGTTCTCCACAGCTAGTGTTGAGTGTCTGTGGCTTTTCCAGTGCATCAAGCTGTTGGTGGATCTACCATTCTGGATGTGAAGAATGGTGGCTGTCTTCTCACAGCTTCACTAGGCATTATCCCAGCATGGACAGTGTGTGTGGGCTTCAACACCACATTTCCTCTCCTCACTGTCCTAGTAGAGGTTCTCCAAAGGAACCCACTCCTGCCGCAAACTTATGCCTTGACATCCAGGCATTTCCATACATCCTTGGAAATCTAGGCGGAGATTCCCAAAACCCAATTCTTGACTTTTGTGCACTCACAGGCTCAACACCACATGGAAATTGCCAAGGCTTGGGGCTTGCACCCTCTGAAGCCTCAGCCTGAGCTCTACGTTAGCCCCTTTCAGCAATGGCTGTAGTGGCTGGGACACAGGGCACCAAGTCCCTAGGCTGCACACAGCATGGGGAACCTGTTCCCAGGCCACTAAACCATTTTTCCCTTCTAGTTCTCCAGGCCTGTGATGGGAAGAGCTGTTGCAAAGGTCTCTAAAATGCCCTGGATGCATTTTTTCCATTGTCTTGCTATTAACATGTAGCACCTCTTCATTTATGCAGATTTCTCCAGACTTGAATTCCTCCCCAGAAAATAGGTCTTTCTTTTTTCTACTACATGGTCAGGCTGCAAATTTTCCTAACTTTTATGCTCTGTTCCCATTTTAAATATAACTTCCAGTTTCAGAAAATCTCTTTGCTCACAAATATACACTGTTAGAAGCAGCCAGGCCACAACTTGAATGCTTTGCTGCCTAGAAATTTCTTTTGCCAGATACCCTAAATCATCTCTCTCAAGGTCAGAGTTTCACAGATCCCTAGAGCAGGAGCACAATGGCACCAGTCTTTTACTCCAGTTCCCAGTAAGACTCTCCTCTCCATCTGAGGCTACCTGAGCCTAGGCTTCACTGTCCATATCACTATCAGCATTTTGGTCACAACCATTCAAGAAGTCTCTAGGAAGTTTCAAAGTTTCTATCATCTTCTGTCTTCTTCTGAGCCCTCTAAACGATTTCAACATCTGCCTGTTACTCATTTCCAAAGTCGCTTCCACATTTTCAGGTATCTTTATAGCAAAGCCCCACTTCTCTGGTGTCAATTTTCTGTATTAGTCCATTCTCACACTGCTTTAAAGAACTACCTGAGACTGTATAAATTATAAAGAAAATAAATTTAATTGACTCACAGTTCCACAGGCTGAATAGAAAGCATGGCTGGGGAGACCTCAGGAAACTATAATGATGGTGGAAGGTGAAGGGGAAGCAGGCACTTCTTACATGACTGGAGAAGGAAGAAGAGAAAGAGAGAGGTTCTACACACTTTAAAATAGCCAGATCTCATGTGAACTCTATCATGAGAACAGCAAAGGGGAAATCCACTCCCATAATTCAGTCACCTCCCACAAGGCCCCTCCTCCAACACTGGAAGTTATTCAAGATGAGATTTGTGTGGGGACACAGAGCCAAACTGTATCACCATCCTTTACTTGTTTCAGTTCTTATAGGAAAAGCTTTCCACTTTTCCTCAGTCAGTATAGCATTAGGCTATGTTTTTGTCATATATAACCTTTATTGTGTTAAGTACATTCTTTCTGTATCTTATTGAGGGTTTTTATCATAAAGGATGTTGAATTTTAGCAAATGCCTTTTTGGCGTGTATTGACATGATCCTGTGGTTTTAGTCTTTCATCTGTTGATGTAATGTGTCACATTTATTGATATGCATGTGTTGAAACATGCTTGCATCCTTGGGATAAATCCTAATTGACTGTGGTATAGACCCTTTTTGATGTGCTGTTTGATTTCGTTCACTAGCATTTTGTTGAGGATGTTTGCATCTGTATTCAACAAGGATATTGGCCTGTAGTTTTCTTTTTTTGCTGTCTTTGTGCTATTTTGATATCAGAGTAATGCTAGCCATATAGCATTAATAGAATAATTAATAATTATTAAAATTAATGTGGAGGAATTTTTTTCTCTTCAATTTTTTGGAGAAGTTTGAGAAGAACTGGTATTAATCTGTTAAAGGTTCAGTAGAATTCAGCAGTGAAGCCATTTGGTTCCAGGATTTTCTTTGTCGGTACACTTCTGATTGCCAATTCAACCTCATCATTTGTTAGTCTGTTCAGGTTTTCTGTTTATTCTTGGTTCAATTTTGGTGAATTATATGTGTCTGGAAGTTTATTCATTTTCTCTAGACTTTCCATTTTGTTAATATAGAATTATTCATTATTCATAATAGTCTGTAATGACCCTTTTTATTTCTGTGTAAATAAAATACATTACATTTATATCAAATGTATATATATAAATGTATACATTACATTTATATCAAATGTAATGGTTCCCTTTTTGTTTCTGATTTTGAGTCTTCTTTTTCTTAGTACAGCTAATGATTTCTCAGTATTATTTATCTTTTCAGAAAACAAACTTTTTCTTTTACTGATCTTTAGTACTTTAAGTCTTTGTTTCATTTAGTTCTGATCTAATTTGAGGTTTGGTTTGTTCTTGTTTTTCTGATAGCCTGATGCACAACATGAGGTTGTTTATTTGAAATATTTCTACTTTTTTGATGTAGGCATTTATTGCTATGAAATTCTCTTAATATTGCCTTTGGTCTATCCCACAGGTTTGAATACTTTTCATTTGTTTGAAGAAACTTTTTAAATTTTCTTCCTAATTTCTTCCTTTACCCATTCAGGAACATGTTGTTTAATTTCCATGTATTTGTACAATTTCCAAAGTTTATCTTGTTGTTGATTTCTAGTTATATTTTGTTGTGGTCGGAAAACATACTTGATATGATTTTAGTTTTTTAAAATGTGTTGAGACTTGTTTTGTAGCCTACCATATGGTCTATCCTAAAGAATGTTCTATGTACGGATGAGAAGAATATACATTCTGTAGCTTTAGGATGAAATGTTCTGTAAATGTCTATTAGGTCCATTTGGTCTAGGGTATAGTTTAACTCCAATGTTGGCTGCAGTTTGGTGATTTTCTGTTGTGATAAAGTTTAATTATTTCTCTTCCTTATTTATGTATCTGCTGTACCAGTGAGTTTTATTCTCTCACATGTTTTTGTGAGGGTAGTTATCTTTCATTTGCTTCCCGATACAGGACTCTCATGTATTTCAAAACTAGTGGTAAATTCCCACAGTTTTGCTTGTCTGGGAAAGACATTGTTCCTCCTTGATTTCTGAAGGATAACTTTGTTGGGTACTGTATCTTGGCTGGCAGTTTTTTTCTTTATCTTTCAGCACTTTGAATATATCATCCCATTCTCTCCATGCCTGTAAGGTTTTTGCTGAGAAATCTGCTATTAATCTGAAGAAGATTTCATTATATGTGACTTGATGCTTTCCTCTTGCAGTTTTTATGATTCTTACTTTCTCTTTGACTTTTGACTGTAATGTTTCTTAGAGAGGATCTATGAGGTTGAATCCATTTGGGGATTTTTTAGTTTCCTATATCTGCATATCCATATTTCTTCCCAAAACTTGCAAGTTTTTAGCAATTATTTTATTAAATGGGTTTTCTATTCCATTTCCCATCTCTTCTTCTTCTGGAAATTCCAAAATGAAAATATTTGTTTACTTAATGATGTCTTGTAAGTCTTGTAGGCTTTCTTTATTCTTTTTCTTTTTATCTGACTGGATTTTGTCAAAAGACTTGTCTTCAAGTTCAGAAATTTTTCTTTTTATGATCTAGTCTATTGTTGAAGCTCTTAATTTAAAAAATTTATTGAACTCTTTAGTTTCCAATTTGTTTGGTCTTTTTTTGTGATATCTATGTATTGAATTTCTCATTCAGATTATGAATTGTTATTCTGATTTTGATGACTCATCTCTCTGTATTCTCTTATATCTTTCTGAGTTCCCTCAGGTCATTATTTTGAATTTCTTTTAAGGTATTATCAATTTCCTTTGCTTTGGGATGTATTACTAATATATTATTTTGATCCTTTGAGGTGTTATGTTTCCGTGCTTTTTCATGTTTTTTATGTTCCTATGTTGATATCTGCACATCTGGTAGAACAGTCACTTCTTCTAATTTTATGGCATAGCTTTCATGAAGAAAGACATTATCCTGTAGATATGTCAACTGAGTAGGGTACTTTGACTTTGGTTCTGGGTGGGCACAGTAGTGTAGTGTCCATGCGTTTCTTCAGCTGTAATCAGTGTCAGCAGTGCCTGTGAGTGCTTTGGTGGCTTAGATTGTGGGTGTTTGTGGAGGCAGCTTTGCTGAGGCCTAGAGCCACCAGACAGCCTGGTTTGGGAGCACTGGAGCAGTATGCTGGTCAGGACAGTAGTCATTAGTGGCAGCTGGCCCCAGGTAAACCAGACCTTGGTCCCTGAGGAGCATGCACAGGCACATAGCAAGTTCCCAGCTGGAGAGTTTGGTAGCTAGCAGTGGCAGTCCCTGGGCAGCAGGGTAGTTTTGGAGACCCTGGGGAGGGGACATGCAGTGATTTCACTATTGGATTGGTAGGTCACCAGTGGCAGCAATTCTCAGTTGAGCCAGTCCTCAGGTCCCTAGATGGGGATGTAGGCTCTCAATAGCCTTGCTACTGGAGTGGTCAAAATCAAAGGCAATGGAAGGGCCCAGCAATCTGGTCCTCAGCCTTCTAAGGGGAATGAAAGCACACTGTGGCTTCTCCACTAGACAGGTAGTTTCACTGATGGTATTGGTCCCTATGTGTGCCAGTCCTTGGGCCCCTGATGGGGGCACATGGCAGCTCCACTTCTATGGTGGGAAGTGCTATCAGTGGCAGCACACCCCAGATAAGACAGTCCTCAGGCCCTTAGCTGGGGGCTTGCATGAGAGAGCACAGAAGCTCTGCTGCTGAAGTCGGCAGAGTTGCTAACATTGGCAGACCCTTGGTGGGACAGTCCTGGGGACCCCACAGGGCACAAGTGTATCACATGTATCACAGCTCTGCTACTGGTGTGGGCAGGATCACAGGTAACTGCAGACCCTGGGCAGCCAGTCCTTGAGTCCCTGATGGAGAAGGCCCTGCAGGCATTGCAGCAGCTCCACCACTATAGAAGGCCGGTGACAGTAGCAGCAGGCCCCAGGCAGGCCAGTCCTTGGGCCTTTGGGAAGTGCACATGGGTATGTAGCTGTTATGCTGGTCATGAGGCCATCAGCTCTCAAGTTCTGGGCAGCACATGCTTTGGCTCTCTCTTTCTTGAAGATGGCCTCCCTGATGTACTATATCACCTGTTCCCTGGGGTACAGGCCACTGCATTGCCTCAGGTGCTGAGTTCACAGCCACACCACAGGGCCCAGGTGGAATCACAGCCCTGTAGCCTTCCGGATTGGATGATGATAAGACCTCAGAGATGCAGGGCCTCTGGGGCTTCTAGGCGGGGTACATTTTAGCAGTGGCTATTCTCAAAATGCAGTAGCCTGGGTTCCAGAGATGGCTGGGAGGAGGTGGGAACTCAGCTTGAATTCCCTCCCTACACTAGTCTCAAGACCTGTGAATACTGTAGGGCTCCCTTGCAGCTAGAATTGCGGGTGTCTGTGGTAGGAATGTGGACTGCTAGGGATCTCCTGCCTTTTCTCACAATGGAGAGTCTCTCTTGGCTTTGAACCAATCCCAGGACTCTTCACTTCCTTCTCTGTGCTGCCTTCCCAAGTTCCAGTGCCTCTGTCACCTCTTTACTGTATTCCATTTTTTTCCCATGTATTCTGTTGTTCTCCCTAGGCCTGCAGTTTGCCATGTATTTATCTACTTGTTGCTTTTTAATTTTTGTGTGGACGAAGCATCCCATACTACTCAGCTATCTTGATAATACCTCTCAAGTTTTCTAGCTGGTGAAGATTTATTTCTAGTTCACTGCCACACTGAAAATACACCTGTTTGGAGTGACAGCCTTTGCATGTTTTACCTGTTAGAAACCTGTTAATTTTTTTTCTTTCTTTCTTTTTTTCTTTAATTGTACTATAGGTTCTGGAGTACATGTGCAGCTCTTGCAGGATTGTTGCATAAGTACATACATGGCAAAGTGGTTTGCTGCCTCCATCCCCCCCGTCACCTATATCTGGCATTTCTCCCCATGTTATCCCTCCCCAAACTCTCCACCCCATGCTGTCACCCCCTTAGCACCCCCGCCAACAGACCCCACAGACCCCAGTGTGTGATGATCCCCTCCCTGTGCTCATGTGTGTTCTCATTGTTTAGCAGCCACCTATGAACAAGAACATGTGGTATTTGGTTTTCTGTTCTTGTGTCAGTTTGCTGAGAATGATGGTTTTCAGATTCATCCATGTCCCTACAAAGGACATGAACTCATCCTTTTTTATGGCTGTGTAGTATTTCATGGTGTATAGGTGCCACATTTTCCCTGTCCAGACTATTATTGATGGGCATTTGGGTTGGTTCCAGGTCTTTGCTATTGTAAATAGTGCTGCAATGAACATACATGTGCATGTGTCTTTATAATAGAATGATTTATAATCCTTTGGGTATATATCCAGTAAAGGGATTGCTAGGTCAAATGGAATTTCTATTTCTAAATCCTTGAGGAATCGCCACACTGTCTTCCACAATGGTTGAACTAATTTACACTCCCGCCAACAGTGTAAAAGTCTTCCTTTTTCTCCACATCCTCTCCAGCATCTGTTGTCTCCTGATTTTTTAATGATTGCCATTCTAACTGGTGTGAGATGGTATCTCAATGTGGTTGTGATTTGCATTTCTCTAATGACCAGTGATGATGAGCATTTTTTCATATGTTTATTGGACTCATAAATGTCTTCTTTTGAAAAGTGTCTGTTCCTATCTTTCACCCACTTTTGAATGGGTTTGTTTGTTTTTTTCTTGTAAATCTGTTTTAGTTCTTTGTAGATTCTGGATATTAGGCATTTGTCAGATGGGTAGATTGCAAAAATTTTAAAAAGCAAGGAAAAAAAAACCTGTTATTATCCTATCCCATTATCACATTGAGTAGGGCCCTATGCTTTGTCTCCTATCTACTATGCACCCACAAATGACAAAATGATACTTAAAAGTAACTAGGATTTAATAGAATATAACCTAAAGCTGTCCTCAGATCTCTTATTGTCTAAGATTTCTGCTTTCACTGTGCCTTTGGCCTGTTTGCCTGTTGTTTAGTTTTATTCTAGCTATGCAACACATTAAAAAAGATAGATTTTTCAATATTTTGTGCAAAATTTCCACTGTTTTTGGTGGGATGTTTGTGCAAATTTATTTTCCTCAGAAGTACTAGAAATGGAAATATAACATTATCTTTTAGAACTTACCCTTTTTTCCCTAAAATGTATTCAGGTTTAGAAATAACACAGTGAATTTTTACTGAAAACTTCTAAGTTTTGGATAAATTTATAAGAAAAACCATATTTGTTTTTTTCTTTATTGCACTGACCAGAACCTACAGTAAAATATTGAATAGAAGTTTTGAGGAGGTGTTCTCAGTTCTAAGTGGAAAATATTGCCTTACATCTTGAAGTATGATGCTAGCTGTGGGGATTTTTCAAGATGCTATTTATCAAGCTGAGGAAGTTCCTTTCTATTTCTTGTTGCTGAGTTTTTTTTGTTGTTGTTGTTATTGTTGCTTTTGTTTGCTTTTAAGATGGAGTCTGGCTCTGTAGCCCAGGCTGGAGTGCAGTAGTGCGATCTCAGCTCACTGCAACTTCTGCCTTCTGGGTTCAAGCAATTCTCCTACCTCAGCCTCCGGAGTAGCTGGAATTACAGGCGCCTACCACCTCGCTCAGCTTTTTGTATTTTCAGTAGAGATGACATTTCATTGTGTTAGCCAGGATGGTCTCAGTCTCCTGATCTTGTGATCTGCCCACCTTGGCCTCTCCAAGTGCTGAGATTACAGACATGAGCCACTGTGCCCAGCTGTTGCTGAGTTTTTATCCTGAAAAGGTATTTGATTTCGTTAAATGCTTTTTCTGCATTAATTGAGCATATGGTTATGTTCTTTCTTCTATTAGTATGGTATATTCTATTAATTGATTTACAAACATTAAAGTAACATTGCATTTCTGCAATAAATCCCACTTGATTATAGTATGTATGTAGCTAGACTTAGTTTACTAATAGTTTAAGGACTTTGCATGTATATTCATGAAGTATATATTTGTTGGTAGTTTTTGTTTTGTGTTTTTTCTTTTGATGTCTGTCTGGTTTTGAGTGTCAGATAATATAGACTTATAGAATGAGTTGCATATCCCTTATTTTCTGAAACGTTTGCAAATAATTAATTTTGTCTTTAAATATTTATATAATTTACCAGTTATATACTCTGGGCCTGATATTTTCTTTATGGAGAGATTTTAATAACTAAATGATTTTACATATTACAGATATATTCATATTATCTTTCTTCCTGAGTCAGTTTTACTAATGTGTGTGTTCCTAGGAATTTGTTCATCTGAGTTATTTGGTTTTCTGTTCTTGTGTCAGTTTGCTGAGAATGATGTATATATTCCCTTATGTATTAGAAATAAAGTTGTTGTTCACCATAAGGTATAGTATACCCTAAAATTTTTTAAATTCTGTAGGATCAGTAGTGATAGTTCCTGTTTCATTCCTGATTTTGATGGTTTGTTTTCTTTCATTTTTGTCTTGGTCAACCTAGCTGACAGTTGATAATTTTACTGATCTTTCAAAAAACCAACATTTTACTTTACTGATTTTTCTCTGAGTTTTCTTTTATTGTTTCATTGATTTATACTATAATCCTTATTTCCTTCCTTAAGTTTGTTTTGGATTCAGTTTGTTTAAATTTTCTAGTTTAATCTTAAGGTGGAAGTTTCTTAAATTTTCTAGTTTCTTAATTTGCTGATTTTAACTTTTTCTGTTACAGGTGTTCAAAGATATAGATTTCATTCTAACCACTGCTTTCGCTGCATTTCATAGCTTTTAACATGTGCTTTTATTTTATTTCAACACATTTTGTTTTCCTTTGTGCATTTTTGATGCATGAGTAATAGCATCAAATATTTATAAATATATTAGAATATTGGTATATTAGAGTATGTTTTTCAATTTCCAAATATCTGGAAGTTTCCCAAAATGTATGTTGTTGATTTCCAACTTAATTCTGTTGTAGTTGGAGATCATAACGTGTTATGATTACAGTTAAACTTATGAAGCTTGCTTTTGGATCAAAAGTGTGTCTCATATTTAGTTGGATATTGTTTTGTTATCTAGTCTGGCAATTCCTTCTTTCCATTTGAATATTCCATTTTTATTTGAAGTATTTATTGCTAGCATGGATTTATTTCTGCCATTTTGCTATTTTCTACATATCTTATGTTGGTTTTCTTCATTTGTTCCCACTTGACTCTCTTCTTTGTTAAAAAGATATTTTAGGGGAGAGAGATCCAAGATGGCCGATCACTAGCAGCTCAGGATTGCAGCTCCCAGTAAAAGCGCAAAGAGCCAGTGGACGCCACACTTACCGATAAATTTTCACTGCCCACGGACCAGGACATTCCCAGTGGAGGAGCCCCA
>CAUYQU010022224.1:0-10283 GCA_963574635.1 Cheracebus regulus
CTGAAACTGATAAGCAACTTCAGCAAAGTCTCAGGATACAAAATCAATGTGCAAAAATCACAAGCATTCCTATACACCAATAACAGACTTAAAGAGAGCCAAATCAACAACAAACTGCCATTCACAATTGCTACAAAGAGAATAAAATACCTAGGAATACAACTAACAAGGAATGTAAAGGACTTCTTCAAGGAGAACTACAAACCACTGCTCAACGAAATAAGAGAGGACACAAACAGATGGAGAAACATTCCATGTTCATGGTTAGGAAGACTCAATATCATGAAAATAGCCATACTGCCCAAAGTAATTTACAGATTCAATGCTATCCCATCAATCTACCAATGACCTTCTTCACAGAACTGGAAAAAACCACCTTAAACATCATACGGAACCAAAAGAGAGCCTGCATAGCCAAGTCAATTCTAAGCAAAAAGAACGAAGCAACAGGCATCACACTACCAGACTTCAAACTATACCTCAAAACAATGTGGTACTGGTACCAAAACAGAGATATAGACCAATGGAACAGAACAGAGGCCTTGGAGGCAATGTCACACATCTACAACCATCTGATCTTTGACAAACCTGACAAAAACAAGCAATGGGGAAAGGATTCCCTGTTTAATAAATGATATTGGGGAAACTGGCTAGCCATGTGCAGAAAGCAGAAACTGGACCACTTCCTGACACCTTACACTAAAATTAACTCTAGATGGATTAAAGACTTAAACATAAGACCTAAAACCATAAAAATCCTAGAAGAAAACTTAGGCAAAACCATGCAGGACATAGGCATAGGCAAGAACTTCGTGACTTAAACACCAAAAGGATTGGCAACAAAAGCCAAAATAGACAAATGGGACCTAATTAAACTCCAGACCTTCTGTACAGCAAAGGAAACAATCATTAGAGTGAACCAGCAACCAACAGAATGGGACAAATTTTTTGCAATCTACCCATCTGACAAAGGGCTAATATAGAGAATCTGCAATGAACTAAAACAGATTTACAAGAGAAAAAACAAGCCCATTCAACAGTGGGCAAAGGATATGAACAAACACTTTACAAAAGAAGACATTGATGAGGCCAACGAACATATGAAAAAATGCTCATCATCACTGGTCATTAGAGAAATGCAAATTAAAACCATGTTGAGATACCACCTCACACCAGTTAGAATGGCGATCATTAAAAAATCTGGAGACAACAGATGCTGGAGAGGATTTGGAGAAATAGGAACACTTTTACACTGTTAGTGGGAGTGTAAATTAGTTCAACCATTGTGGAAGACAGTGTGGTAATTCCTCAACGATCTAGAAATAGAAATTCCATTTGATCCAGCAATCTCATTACTGGGCATATACCCAAAGGATTATAAATCATTCTATTATAAAGACACATGCACATTGTGTCACTGTTTACAATAGCAAAGACCTGGAGCCAACCCAAATGCCCATCGATGATAGACTGGACAGGGAAAATGTGGCATATATACGCCATGGAATACTATGCAGCCATAAAAAATGATGAGTTCATGTCCTTTGTAGGGAAATGGATGGATCTGGAAACCATCATTCTCAGCAAACTGACACAAGAACAAAAAATCAAACACCACATGTTCTCACTCATAGGCGAGTGTTGAACAATGAGAACATATGGACACAGGGAGGGGAGTATCACACACTGGGTTCTGCTAGGGGGTGTTGGGAGGTTGGGGAGGGATAATATGGGGAGAAATGCTAGAAACAGATGAGGCGGGGATGGAGGCAGCAAACCGCATTGCCATGTATGTACCTATGCAACAATCCTGCATGATCTGTACATGGACTCAGAACCTAAAGTACAAAAAAAAAAAAAAAAAAAAAAAAAAAAAAAAGAAGAAGTAGTTTTGGATTTTGGTACAGTTCAGATTTCACATTTTCAGATTTGAAATGCTTAATCTGCACTTAATTGATAAGCCCCTATTCCATTGCCACTTTTGTTATGTAAGACAACTTTACAATGTAAGAGAAGAAAACTTGCCTGTCAGTTTACTTACTCCACTCTACGTTTACCTATCAAATGTGGTATTTCCCCTTTCCTGGAGAGCAGTGATTTCAACTGCTATAGAAATAGAAAAAAATATATCTGTAGAGACAACCACATACCCTTTTATCTTTGTGGTTATGAGTTTTAAAGACTGTATTCTGCAAAACAACTCATATTTTTTTCTATAATAATATTTACCACAATAGCACTCAATAATTTTTTTTTCATGCTCTAGAGTATCAGTTCCTCAAGGCAAGGGTGATAGTACCTAGCATATAGTAGTTATTCAATAAAAGCTTATTTGATTAGTGAATGAACTGCACAGTCTTCAGATAGCTTTTTTTTGGGTAGACTTTACTTTTTAGAGCAACTTTAGGTTCACAGCCAAGTTGTGTAGAAGGTAAAGAGATTTCTCATATATCTTCTGTCCCAACACAGGACAGTTTTCCCCACTTTTGACAACCCCCACAAGAGTGGTACATTTGTTACAATTGATGAACCTACATTAGCACACCACTGTCACCCAAAATTTAGAGTGTACATAGGGTTTCACTTCTGGCATTGTACATTGTACAGGTTTTGCTGAACTGTATAAAGACATGTCCACAATTAGAGTTTTATACAGAATAGTTTCACTGTTCTCAAAATTCTCTGATCTCAGTCTGTTTATTCCTCCCTTCCTTCTAACCACTGGGCACCACTGCTTTTTTTTTTTTTTTTTAATTATTTCTATAGCTTTGCCTTTTCCAGAATGTTGTATAGTTGAAATCTTTACATTATATAGCCTGTTTAGAATGGCTTCTTTCACTTAATAATATGCATTTCAGTTTCCTCTGTGTCTTCCCATGGCTTGAGAGCTCATTTCTTTATAGAGGTAAGTAATATTTCATTGTCTGGATGTATCACATTTTATCTATTTGCCTAGGAAAGGACATCATAAGGGCTTTCAAATTTTAGCAATTGTATTAGGACATTTTTGCCTTACTATAATGGAATAAAGGAGACTGGACACTTCATAAAGAAAAGAGATTTAGTTGGATCATGTTTTTGTAGGCTGTCCAAACATAGCACCTTCATCTGCTCAGAAGTTTACAAAGATAGTAGAAGGCAAAGTGGGGACAAGAACATCACATGGTGAGAGCAGGAGCAAGAGAGGTTGGGGCAGGTTTCAGACTTTTAAGCAACCTGACGTCATGTGAATTAACCAAGGGAGAACTCGCTGATCATCAAAGGGAGTTCATGAGGGATCTGCCTCCATGATCAATTCACCTCCTACCAGGTCCCATTTCCAACAGTGGGAATCACATTTCAACATGAGATTTGGGGGGATCAAACATCCAGACAATATCAGCAATTATGAATAAAAGTGCTATAAAAACCTGAGATCAGATTTTTGTGTGAACATAGGTTTTAAACTCATTTGGGTAGATATCAAACAGTGTGATTGCTGGATGGTATGAGTATGTTTAGCTTTGTCTTCCAATGTGTCTGTAATATCATGAACTCCATATTTATTCTCTATGAGTGAGAGTTCCTGTTGCTCCATACATTTGTAAGATATTTGGTGGTGTCATTGTTTTGGATTTTAGCTTTTCTAATTGGTGTGAGATAATATGCTTTTAATCTGGGAACTTCTAATAGTAACTATCATCAAAGATTTTTTTTATCTACTTTTCTACAGAATTGGAAAATGGAAAAGGAAATTCTTAAGTTTCTCTTTACAATTTTTTTAACTTTGAGGCTATATCAAAAAGTGTTGATTTTTACATGTGAATTTTTCTATTATGAATATTTTAATATTTGCTTTCCTCAAAAAAAGTCAACTGATACTGACTTTATGTGGCTCAAAATTGATCATAAAATTAAAAAAAAACTTTTCACAAGTCTGATGAGTTGCTAATATCAATATTTATTTATATTACCCTGAAAGCAAATATAAGTTTTTCTGAATAAGAAACATATTATTCCTTAAAGCAATAAGAACTGCAGCCTCTGTGTAGGAAACGAACTTCACAATTAGGAATCTGTGAATTTATATAAACCAAATCTGCCCCCTTTCCCTCCTGAGGGAAAGAGAGAAACCTCTGCTCCTTATTCCGCTACAATCCTCTGATATGTAAATGCTGAGTCTACAGATCAGGATTTTATTACCCTTTGAAAGGTAAACAAGCAGTCTCTAAATTTATCCTATGGCCTCTGGCTATCCAATCACCCTTTAATTTCCAAGATTAGTCCTTTAACTCAGGTTTCAGTGTTCTTGCCTTAGAAAGCACTGAAACTGCCTTTGCAAAATTATGACTGAGACAGTGAAATAGATCTAACCTAATGGACTCCATCTTGCATTCTAACCTGTAAGCTGTTTTTGATCCTTCCTGGGCATAGACTGAACTAACTTTGGGAAGAACTTAAATTATAATTTATAGTTTAAAACAAAGATGATAACAACTCTTTCCAAAAACAAACCTTCTTTTTGCCTGGGGACTACACTGGCTTTGTAGGAATAACAAATTAGGCACACGATTAGAAATTGTGGTTTACAAGTCACGGAGCTGAAGGCTTTAAGATTCTGACGCTCCCTAAACTGCCCCTAAGATTGGTGCTTAAGATATTTTGCAGAGCCTGTGCTTGATGGATCAGTTGTCACCAGCCAGATCAACAAATTGTCTCATCTGATCTTGGATCCCCATCTAGGAACTGACTCAGTGCAAGAAGACAGCTTCAATTCCCTATGATTTTATCTTCAACCTAACCAATCAGCACTCCTGGCTCACTGGCTTTCCCCCATCCACCAAATTGTCTTTAGAAACTCTAATCCCCGAATGGTCTAGGAGACTGATTTGAGTAATAATAAAATTCTGGTCTCTCGCACAGCCGATTCTGCATGAATTACTCTTAATTTATTGCAATTTACTTGTGTTGATAAATTGGCTCTGTCTAGGCAGCAGGCAAGGTGAACCCATTGGGTGGTTACAGTAGTAACCATTCATTAACATGAAAATGTTATTTCAAGAGTTCTACAAGGTAAATAGCCAAAACAATGTTATGTTTCATTCTTCCTAATGAAGAAAAGTTAATTTATCTGCATTCCCATGTTCATTGCACATCATTAACAAAAAAACAAGAAATGAAAATAACCTAAATACGATCGGCAGAGGAATGGATAAAGAAAACGTGAGACACACACACACAATGGGATATTATCCATCCTTACTAAAGAAGGAAATCCTGCAATTTTCAACACGGATGAATCTGGAAGACATAATGTTAAATGAAATAAGCAAGATACAGAAAGATAAATACTGTTGGAAGGAGGGCACACTGGGGTGGTGCCTCAGGAAGTTTGCTCAGTTTTGCAGAGGGCAGGAGCCTGGCCTCTTATGTTCCTGGGTGGTAACCTGGGATTCAATCTGTGGGGTGGGAAACCTGCTAGCAGGACTCTTGCCGAGAGTCTCTGTTTCCCTTTTTTTTTCTTTTTCAACCAATAATACCATTTTTCTCACCCTTCTATGTATCTGCAAGCCTAATCTTTCCTGGTTGTGTGACAAGAACCCTACACAATGTGATTTCACATATATATGAAATCTAAAAAAGCTGGACTTATAGAAAGAGCAGAAGGGTGGGTACAAAGGGTTGAGGTTAAAAGAAATGGGGAGATGTTGGTCAAAAGGTACAAACTTGCAGTTTTAAAATGCAAGTTCTGAAGCCCTAATATATAGTATGGTGACTATAGTTAATAACAATGTATTGTATACTTGAAATTTGCAAAAATAGTAGATATTAAGTATTGTCACTACAAAAATATATAAACATGTGAGGTGATGGATATGTTAATTAGATTGATCATGGTAATCATTTCATAGGTATCAATATATGTATACATAGATTAAAATATCACTTTGTATGCCTTGAATATTTACCTCTTTTATCTGCCAAGCATACCTCAATCAATCTGGGGAAAAAGGATTACCGATCTATAATTACTTAGAATCCCAATGCCTTAATTGGATTTTCAGAGGAAATCAGCCATTGACTGTCCAAATCTGCAGTAGCAGCCATATGAACAAGGTATCAGCTAGAAGCTGGATATGTTTAGGCAGACCAATCAATCTGGTGGCAACCACAGAGAAAAGCATCTGATGCCAATTGTAACAGACCTTTACTTTGAACTCCTGACCCATAACCTCAATCATTTAGCCATGTTATAGGAGTCATGAAAGAATTAGAACTATAAATTTATATAATCTCTATAAAGAATAACCAATTATTCAATCTGCTTTATCCTGAAGCCAGGATGACAGAATGAAAGGTTGGGTCAGCTATGACATTTTGTCTTTTTACCTTTTCATGCAGATACCTGTAGAATGGTCCTCATGCAGTTAAAACAGTTTTGCTTTTTAAGAGGGCTAATTTGGTTTAATCGTTTGTTTCTTTTTTAAATCAAATCCTCACATCTCAGATAATTTGTTCAATCTGATTTGCAGATTAGAGAGATAAACAATAGTCCAGTATGAAAGTACTGATATGAGCTCAGAAGCCGTCAGTAAAATACAGCTCTCATTTATATGCTATTTTGTGGTTTTGCATTAGCAGATGTCAGGCCTCAGATGGCATCCTGAAGGGTGCTAGTCAAGTGAAGGAATGCTGAAATGCTGTCTTGAGGAACAAGGGAGATAGCATAGAAGATGTTTAGGTAGATTTGGCATCAAAAAATATGGACTAGGTTTCCTCTAGAATCTGAGAAATTAAGAAAAAGACAATGATTAGGGGGAAATGGCGAATGTAGTGATGGATAGAAGTAAAAATATAAATGTGAAATAAAAAGGAAGTAAAAATGAACAACAAAATAAAAGACAATGCTCAGTTAACAAAACGTAATGTTCTATCTTCTCCTGTTCTGACTTTACCACATACAGGAAAAATTAAATAAATACTGGAGTAAAACTGGCAATAATAATTTTAAAAAATGAGTTTAGAAGCACTTTTTTCTGGGAAAACAAGGGTCAAAGAAAGAAATGATCAGGTTGGGCTAGTGATGTGTCTACTATCCATTTATTTGAAAGAAATTTAAACGACATAGTAAATAAGTCAAGGCTCCTGCAGTGAAAAGCAGATTCATTTTTGCAACCTCTGGTACTTGGACAGTCATAAGGCCTGTGTTACTAGGCCCAAGGTTTGCCTGAAACACAAATTCTGAGGCCACTAATAAGGAACTCTGATTTCAACTCTTCAAGGAATAAAGCAGCAGTCCTGTGGACTGAGTCGTGTTGCCTTGGGCTGTAAGTTTTTTCCAGCTTCCTGGCTGACAGCCAGCAGAACAGCATCTGAAGACAAATCTGAAAGTGGCTGCCTCACAGTGCCAGAATATTGAGTGAAAGTGCCGATTAGAAAGAAGGACAACTGGCAAATTTTCTGCACCTTCATTAAGGTGTTTAAAAATCCACACTTATGCATAATCATTAATTTTTTCACAGTCATTTGTGAAAGTCAGAGATGCTTAAAAAGTGCTATCAGCATTCAGGAATAACAAAAGAAACAGAAGCAAAGAGAATATATTAAAAGGAATGGAACAATGTGTAATTTTGACCCCACAACATTGTTCAATGGCTATTGTGAAAGAAATCTAGGAAAATGAGATGAGTTTCTTCAACATACATATTCTAGCATAGGAAGAATCCTAATAATATATTCCTTAGAGCTTGTGAGTAATCTAGAACAATATTCATCAAAACATTGCAAGAAATGAAGTATTATTATATTGTTCTATCACCATATGAATATAGATGACACCATTAGCAACAAGTGTTGTTTTTTATAATATTATATGTTTTGTATGTATATATATATTTATTTTATATGTTTAGATTGCTCTTAGAAGCACAGCTAGATCTGCTTAAGGAATCTTTTCTAAGACTTCTAGTTAAGATATCATAAGTTAACATTTTAAATTATATAACCTGACTTTTTTTTTGTTTTGCAGTTGATATGGTTTAAAAGAAAATAAGTGTAACATGAAAGATAAGTGCTTGAAGGGATGGATATCCAGTTCTTCCATTAATCACAATAATGATGTGATTATTTCACATTGCATGCCTGTATGTAAACACCTCATTTACCCCCAAAATGTATACACCGACTATGTACCCACACACAAAAAAAATTATTATGTACTCATAAAAATAATTAAAAATAAATTTAAAAAATTATTTTCATTGTGATGATCTATTGGCTATATTTTTCACAAAAAAAAATATGGTAAGGGCCTGGTGCATTGGCTCACACCTGTAATCCCATCACTTGGGGAGGCCGAGGGGGCAGATTTCCTGAGGTCAGGAGTTCAAGACCACCCTGGCCAACATGATGAAACCCTGTTTCTACCAAAAATACAAAAATTAGCCAGGGGGTGATGGTGGGTACCTGTAATCCCAGCTACTTGGGAGGCTGAGGCATGAGAATTTCTTGAACCCGGGAGGCAGAGGTTGCAGTGAGCTGAGATCATGCCACTGCACTATAGCCTGGGTGACACAGCCAGACTCCATCTATAAAAAATACATATATATCCATATCTAGATATATCTATATATATATATATAGATGGTGAGGGACTCAAAAAACATTTGGCTTTGTTCTTATACTGCCTTACTTTTCAAAAATACAAAATGTTCAAAGATTGTTTTGTTAAATAAAATTTATAGGAGGCCATGGAATGAGGCTCCTGTGCTATGACTAACACACTAAACCAATATGGAGTTTAACTCCAGCAGCTGAGCTTTAGTTAATTTCAGGAGGCACTGTAACCAATATATCAACAACTGAGTTGTCTCTACACAGCACTTCTGTTTCCTGTAAATGCTGTCAGATCATGTTATTGGTTGGAGTTCCCTAAACCTGCTGTTGTTCAAAGAGCTGCTGATTCACAAATCATTTTTGTTTTCTTTACACAAACTCAAACTTATCTAAGGTTTTTCTTTTTTTTTTCCATTTAACAAAGGTCTATTTTTCATAAATATTTCTGTGAGCAATTAGATTATTCTCAAAAGTTAAAAATATTTCACAGAATAAAATTTGGTCTGAGGATCTTTCAGGTTAAGAATGAGGGTATTTGAGTGACCCTGGATTTTAAAAATTAGCAAAGGTGTGGAGAACATGATGCAAGTTTCAAGAGTTGAACTTGATAGTGATTTTTCTTTTCTTTTTTCTTTTTGATTTTCATGCAACAATTACTAAATGGAAAAGGATATTAAAGTATTTATTTCTCCAAGTAAACTGTCACATTAAAAATATTGATATTTAATAATCTTTTGCATCACTTCTTCATAACAGTAATTATTTCAGACAAAAATATACAAACAAACAAAAAAACCCCACTACCTCTTGCTCTGGACCTCTCTCCTGTACCTTCAGGACAATACTACTTTGGAATAATCCAAGCCAAATTTACAACAAAATCTCCATAGCTGGTGTCATTTGTAAGAGGAGAGAATGACTGACTTTTGTAAATATTCTTTATTTCTGATTATTATGAATACATAACAATTGTACCTATTCACAGGGTACATGTGATCTTTTGATATAAGCATACAATATGTAATGATCAAATCAGGGTCATTGAGATTGTGGGGTTCGTTCCCATGTGAAACCCCTCAGAATTGGGCCTCACCATATGGTAAGCTTGAGCCCGGACACAGTTTCCCATTGGAGGCAGTCGAGCTATGGGAAAGTAGGAACTGCAGGTAAAGGAATTATAAAAAGAACTTTGTGAGACTGTGATGTGGCCTGCATGTGGTCTGACAGGACAATGTGTCCAGTTTCTGTACCTGATTTATGACTTTGTTTACCCACTATTGGGTCCTGTGCCTGTTCTTATGACTGCACAAATATAATAGGTTTCGGCCTCTCTGGTGCCTTGCATATGTCAGTAACTTTTAACTATAGATTGCCCCACCACCTGCATGACGTGATTGTACCTGATTATGTATCTGATTTTACTATTGTTCTTAAGTGCTGCTTTCATGTATAAGATTAACGGTATCTGCTGCCTGAGCTTGTATCCCAAGGACTTTCTGTTCCCTTTCATGTATAAGACAATGGTGTTTATTTCTGTAATTACTATGGTATTTGTTTCTGTAGTTACTGTAGGCAAAAGATATATATACTAACTATGTGCACAATAAAGTTGCTGTTTAGGCATTGCTGTTTAAGCATTGCTTACTCAGTCCTCCAGACCCTGCTTGTCTGTCTTCTCTTTTTTCCAC
>CAUYQU010022225.1:0-26652 GCA_963574635.1 Cheracebus regulus
TTTTTCTAAAATCTCTTCCTCTTTCTCTTTCATTTTTTCTTTCTTTTGCTGTTTCTTTCTTTCTCCTTTTCTCTCTTTTTCTAAAATCTCTTCCTCTTCCTTTCTCTCTTTCATAAAAAAAAAAAAAAAAAAAAAAAAAAATCTTTTTCACATAAAAAAAATTAATCAGTGAATCCAGTGATTAATCCTATACCTTTCCCATTTGATGTAATGTGAAGGAGGACTCATTTTGGTCATAAAACCTCAGATTTTTTAACATTTACCATGACTTTCAAATGTTTTATTTAATAATGTGCAAGTTCCATGTTATAAAAGCTTGAATTAAAAGATTTGATTCAGGTTTAAACTAACTTGTAAAAAGGAGAAAAAGAAAATCAAAAAATGAATTGTTAAAGAGATACACTTAACAGAAGTTTTTTGTTTTTCTGGACCTCAGATGCTGTAATTGTATTAATCAGAATCCTTTGTAGAAGCTACATCTTTGTCACTGGTTCATGCAAGTCTTCTCCACTTTGTTTAATGGTGTAATGAGGTAGGTATTATTATACTTTTTTTCCCCTTTGAGATGGTCTCATTCTCACCCAGACTGGATGAATTACAGTGGCTGATCATGTCTCACTGCAGCCTCTACCAGACTCAGGTGATCCTTCCACCTCAGCATCTCACGTAGCTGGGACTACAGGTACAGCTAAATTTTTTTTTTTTTTTGTAGTTTTTGTAGAGATGGGGTTTCATCACGTTGCCCAGGCTGGTCTCAAACTCTGGGGTCAAGCAATCTGCCCACCTCAGCCTCCCAAAGTACTGAGATTACAGGTGTGAGCTACCATGCCTATTGTACTTTTTAATAAAACACTGAAACCACATTGTTTTTGAATTTATCACGTCACCAGAAGAAATGACTATCATTTTTTAAAAAACTTAACAATGTAGTTTGCACAGTTTTCCATGTTATAAAAATAAAAGGCTACAACAAACCTATACCAGGAATAGGTACTTTAAAAAAAAAAAAAATTGAAGGCCAGGCGCAGTGGCTCACAGCTGTAATCTCAGCACTTTGAGAGGCTAAGGTGGGCGGATCACCTGACATCGGGAGTTTGAGACCAGCCTGAGCAACATAGAGAAACCTCATCTCTACTAAAAAGACAAAATTAGCTGGGCGCAGTGGCACATGCCTGTAATCCCAGCTACTCGGGAGGCTGAGGCAGGAGAATCGCTTAAACCCAGGAGGCAAAGATTGCAATGAGCCAAGATTGTGCCATTGCACTCCAGCCTGGGCAACAAGAGTGAAACTCCATCTCAAAAAAGAAAAAAAGACTACAACACCATTTTAATAGCTACCTGGTATTTCTATGTCTGTACTATATGGACCACAATTTCTTTAACCAATCCCATATTGTAAGATATTTAGATCTTTGTTTCCAGTGTTCCTTTTATCAACAATTGCTATGGAGAACATACATCTTTTTTTTTTTTGTCCTAAATTGTTTATTAGCTATGAATTTTACAAACTTTACTTATATTAGTGGTAATGGAGGAGGTGGAGAGTATTGCACCTTCTCCAAGCTGCCGGGTGAGAACCACCAATAGTGTGGTGGAACTTCTGGCCCTTTCCAAGGCCATAGCTCTTTCAGCCTGCAGATGTCAGCCCACACATCTCCCTGTGCTTGTGGACTGGTTTGGTGATCCATTGGGTGTCAGGATTTCTTCTGATAGCTTTTGGAATGGATCAATGAGAAAAACCTCAAAAAATTTGTATGTAGAATCTTCACTGCCCCAGTGAGAATTCAGGACTCTTAGAGCCCCACAGTGGCATCCAGCTCCCTCCTCTGCAACGGACTGAAGGCTTCCAGCAAATTTTAACTGGTTAACACCACGATGGGCAGGCTTCCTGTAAGCTGCACCCTTAGGAACTGGGCATTTTTGGCCACCACAGTTAACACGAGTCCTATATATAATGTAACCTTGCTTGGCCTTGTAGCCCAGTTGGTGAGCTTTATCAGGCCAGGTGAGACGGGGAGCCCTGTGGAGAGCAGACAGCTGGCGGTACTGCCAGCAGCAGATCCTCAGAAGAAAGTGCATGACATCAGACTGCACTTCCTTCTCCACAGCTCCTGGATGTACTTGTGTGCACCCATCTTGGCTTACCTGATGGCTGCATAGAGAAAGGAGAACATCCATCTTTATGCGGGTCCAGGCTAGATTTCTGGAGGCAGTATTACTAGGTCAAAGTGCAAGGCTGCGAGGAAGGAAGTTTGGTAGAGACAGCTTCCCTCTGATAAGAAATTCTCCTGGGAAGGTGCAAAAGTAAAAATAAACAAGGTATTTATGGGCATATTTGCTTGGCAGGAGTATCAAAAAACGAGGTTACTAAAAATAGACAACCAGGTTTGGAAGTCTGTATTTGAAATAATGAACAATAGTGAACTATTTGTTGGTTCCTTTTCTTTTTTTAGAGACAAGGTTTAGCTCTGTGCCTAGGCTGGAGTGCAGTGGAGCAATCATGGCTCACTGCAGCCTCTACTTCCTGGACTCAAGATTCCCTCCTTCAGCCTTCCTAAGTAAGTTGGGACTACAGGCACGCGCCACAATGGCCGGCTTTTTTTTTTTTTTGAGCCTGAGTCTCGCTCTGTCGCCCAGGCTGGTGTACAGTGGCAAGATCTTGGCTCACTGCAACCTCCGACTCCTGGGTTCAAGCAATTCTCCTGCCTCAGCCTCCCAAGTAGCTGGGATTACAGGAGCGTGCCATCACGCCCGGCTAATTTTTTTGTATTTTTAGTAGAGACAGGGTTTCACTGTTAGCCAGGATGGTCTCAATCTCCTGACCTTGTAATCTGCCCACCTCGACTTCCCAAAGTGCTGGAATTACAGGCATGAACCACTGCGCCTAGCCTATTTTTTTTCTTTTTTTGTAGATTGGGTCTCACTATGTTGCCCAAGCTGGCCTTGAACTCCTAGCCTCAAATGATCCTGCTCCTAGGCCTCCCATAGTGCTGGAATTACAGTCGTGAGTCACCGCGCCCAGCTCACTTGTGGGTTCTTAAGCACTAAATGCTGTTAGAGGAAGATTCTTCAGCAGATCAACTAGTGGAAGAGGTATGAAGTAATAAAATTTGATATTGGATGGTGACTGAGAAAATAAACTCAATCAGCTAAAGAATCTATAAGATTTGAAGACCTTAATTTAAAAGACAAAGAATTGAGAAAGGTTTTTTGTTGTTGTTGTTGTTTGAGACAGAGTTTCGCTCTTGTAGAGCCGGCTGGAGTGCAGTCGCGTGATCTCGGCTCATCTCCACCTGCTGGGTTCGATTCTCCTGCCTCAGCCTCCTGAGTAGGTGGGATTACAGGAGTGCACCACCATTCCAGGCTAATTTTTTTTTTTTTTGACAGAGTCTCACTCTGACACCAGGCGCCAGGCTGGAGTGCAGTGGCGTGACCTTGGCTTACTGCAACCTCCACCTCCCGGGTTCAAGCAATTCTCCTGCCTCAGCCTCCCGAGTACCTGGGACTACAGGCGTGCGCCACCACGTCCAGCTAATTTTTTTTTGTATTTTTAGTAGAGACGGGGTTTCACCGTGGTGGACAGGCTGGTCTGGTCTCAAACCCCTGACCTCAGGTGATCCACCCGCCTCGGCCCTCCAAATTGCTGGGATTACAGGCGTTAGAGTCACCATGGCTGGCCAATTTTTTTAAAGATGATTCTGTCACATTCTGAGAGAATGGAGGTAAAATCAATCAATCAATAAAGATTCCGATTTTCCAGGCTGGATAACCCAGAAACCATGGTATCCTAAAGTCTCAACCTCAAAGCACGGAAAGTAAGTAACCTGGTAATAGGTGATGGGCGCCCAGCAACCCACTCACATAATCAGTGGAGCCAAGCGCAAGTTGAAAATGCCAGGCACTTGCTTTAAAATTATTAAGAATTTCAAGACCGTTAACAGTAGAACACTAAACCAAGCATTATGGATGCAGAGTCCACCAAAGCTAGTCCTGGTGACAGGTTCAGGTCTCGGGGTCTGGAGACTAGGAGACGTCGCTCGAAAGCTGGCCAAACCCTCGCCCTCACTGAGAGAGGCCCCAGGAGGGCCCAAGAAGGCAAGGAGCCCATCGATGCCCTCAGGAGAGGGCGGAGGGAAGCTCGCAGCTTTCCCAAGGGAGTGCAGGCTGCGGGGACTGAAGTTCAGCTCGGACCCTGAGCCTCTGAGCCCGGGACAGCAAGGTCGTTCAACCCACACGCCTCCCCACCCAGCCTGGCCGAGGATCAGAGATGTGGCAAGTCTTGGCCTTGGACTCAAGCTTGTTACTCAACAACCGGCTGGCGGGGGCAGGAGGCGGCACGCGCACCCTTGACCCGCGGCCGGGGGCGGAGAAGCACCGCAAGGACAGAGGGTCTAGGGAAGGTCTGCAAATCGCGGAAGGCCAAGGAAGCGTCTAAGGGGACTACCGGAACCGGAAAAGCTTGGAGAGAACAACGCGTGTATTAGGGAGCGTCTGCAAAGACCGCAGCGGAAAGCCAGGGATTGTCTAAAAAGTTGCCAGAGCGGCTAAATGGAGGTCTAAAAGGGGGCAGTCCCAAGAACAAGGCTTCCAAAAGCTAAGCCCAGAAAGGTGTGGAAGCCTACTGGGACGCCGGGCACCCCTGAGGACAGGACCGACTGGAGCTGCAGCCGACGACAGGAGAACGGCTCCAGCTGGACGGAGGAAACAGTGGGGAGAAAGGGAGGGTCCTTGGACACTGTCTGAAAAGTGCGATGCCAAATGATCTTTAGGGACAGTAAATTGTATCCCTTGCTAAAATACCTCTCGGTAGTGCCACCAATTGTTTCTTTTTTAAGCCCTGCCTCTCAGCCATTACGTCTAGTTCGGCTGTCTCTGATCCAAGAAGCCGCCAGTTCCCACTTAAACCTTCCCAACAAGGGCGAAAGGCCCGCCGCCGGTGCGTACTTTCTCCTCCCCTCAGGCCCCTGAAGCATTCTCCCGCCTATCTATCAATCAGCGCGCTCCGCCGTCCTGTTGGCTGGCCAAGGGGGCGGGACTGTCGTGTGACGTTTGCAGCCCGCCGGCCAGGAAGTTGCGAGATGTGTGACGAGGTAGGCGCGTGACGGAGGAGCGGTTGGCTAACAGCGGCGGCAGTCGGTGTAAACAAGGCCTAGCGCTGCTGCGGGTCCTGCGACCGTTACTGGCTGGTGGGTGGTCTCGCGGGGGGCGGTAACTGCCGGCTTCAGTGGGAGGTGCTTCTCGACTTCCTCCCGCTCTTGGCGTACACACCCCCAGCGCACCACGTGGGCGTGAGGCAAGGAAGAAGTGGGGGGTTAGGCCAAATTTTATTTTCATTGGCTGTCACTGCTGCCGGCTTTCGTAAGGGAGCGGTCTGATTGGTCGGCAAGAGGGGGCGTCGAGGGTCTTTGAGTCTTCAGGCTTCTAATTGGTTAGATGAGATAAGCTAGTGATGCTCTTTCTTCCTCGAGGGGCTTCGATTGGTCTGTCAGAAAGGTTACCTGGAAATCCAACACCGCCCAACAACCGTCCCGCTCCCCAGTCCTGGGACTTTAATAGGTGAGTTTGGTGTAGAAAACAGAAATCTTTCTAAAACTGGTGAGGTAGGGTAGCGCCCTACGCTTCACTCTTGCTTTCTTTGCTTCACAGGATTGGGGAAGGTTTGTGTTCCCGACGCCTTGGTAGTTGGCATAGGCTAAAGAAAAGGAATCTCAGCCCCGAGGAAGGGTCACCCTCCTAGAGATAGCTACCCCATCTCAGGAGACCCTGGTATTTCTAGAGCACGCTTTGCTTTCACCAAACCCAAGGAGGTGACAGGAGGAGCCCTCGCACAGGACCTAAGAATGCTGTGACCAGAAGATGGGATCGCGGAACAGCAGCAGTGCGGGATCCGGGTCCGGAGACCCCTCCGAGGGTTTGTCCCGAAGAGGGGCTGGCCTGCGTCGGAGTGAGGAAGAGGAAGAAGAGGATGAAGATGTGGATCTGGCCCAGGTACTGGCCTATCTCCTCCGCAGGTAACTTACCCTCTGGTGTGACCCCACCAGGTGCTACTACGGTCCCTTGATCCCAACTCCAGGCAGGAAAATTACAGAGATTAGGAAATGGGATTTTCCCAGAACAGCCGTTCTGTTTGAGCGGAACAGCCTTTCCCTACTGGGCACCCATGGCACGCAGCTTCATACCCAGTAAGAGTGGTTCTTACCTACTGAGGGTCACCAAGAGGACCTGCTCATGTGTTTGAGGGACTATTCAAGGGAGCCTCTCTCGCTGTGACTAAACAAATAGAGTCTATTTTCCGAGTAAGTTTTTTAAAAAATGGGGCCTGGTGAGAAAGGAGTGATGTAAGGGGTGAAGAGATGGGAAGGGAGTGTTGAACTTTTTAGTAAGGCATTGACACGTGATATGAAGCCACTTTGATTACCTGAAAAACAAGTTTAAATTCCCCTGACCTGTTCTTGAGGAAAGAATACCTTGAAGGGAGAGACCACCTGGAATTGACTGGAAAAGAGTGCAGCTGGCTTTGTTTCTTTCCTTATGGCTGTTTGGGGAGAAGATGAGCATGGGGGTCCCTTCTGAATATTGTAGTCTTTTTTGTTTGTGTTTTGTTTTGTTTTTAGCAGACATAGACAGGATCTCACCATGTTCCCCAGTCTGGAGAGCAGGCTATTCACAGGTGTGATCACAGTGCACACCACATCCTGGGCTCAAGCATTCCTTGCCTCCCAGGTAGCTAAGACTACAGTGGCACACGCCACTGCACCCAGCTTAGAAATTGTGTTCTGTGGTGGACTTCTCAGGCAGAGGCTCAGAAGGAAACACTGTGAGAATGTTTAGCTCATTGGGAGGTCAACTTAATAGGTCATGTCTGCAGTGTATTGGTTGTGCTCTTGCTCTAAGGAAATGAGGAAATGCTGTGAGAATGTTTAACTTGCTGGGAGGTCAACTTAGTAGGTCATGTCCACAGTGTGCTGGTCTTGCTCTTGCTCTAAGAGTAAGACTCACTTTTCTACTGTGTTTTATAGGAAACTGAAAATAACAGCCAAATTTTCAAATTGAAAATTTCAGCCTGAAACCTCAAAATGAGTACCAAGTGGTCTAAGAGCTAGATAGCCATTGACTCTGAATTTGTTGATTTGGGGGAAGAAGTCCCCTCCTTTATAATGGGGGTCTCTCCACAGAGGCCAAGTGAGGTTGGTGCAGGGAGGAGGTGCAGCAAATTTACAATTCATTCAGGCCCTCTTGGACTCAGAGGAAGAGAATGACAGAGCTTGGGATGGTCGTCTTGGGGACCGATACAACCCACCTGGTAAGAAGAAAAGGCCCTAATGTTGGAAGACTTTTACTAGAAAACCTTTTAGTGATGTTTTGAATAATAGATTACATTAAAAGAAGGTACAATAATTTAGGGAATAAGGAAGTCCTTATAACCCCAGTATATTCAGCCACAGGGGTGGGCTTGGGTACGGTTCTGCTAACTGTCCTCTGAGACTGAAAGACCTAGGATGAAACTTCTTGGTACTCACAGTGGATGCCACCCCTGACACCCGGGAGCTGGAATGCAATGAGATCAAGACACAAGTGGAATTGGCCACAGGGCAGCTGGGGCTTAGGCGGGAAGCCCAGGAACACAGCTTCCCTCGAATGTTGCACCAGGTAGGCCTCTCCACCTCCCAGCCTGGCAGCAGGACTGCCAAAGCAGCCAGAAGCTCTGCTAGCCGCAGAGAAAAAGAAAGTAAACTTTCCAAGGAAGTCTCAAGGGCTGATACTGGAGAGTTAACCAGCCTCCATCGGAGTTCTGTGGGACAGACTATGGTGTGTTGTGTCTATTTCTGTAACAAGAGCAATATCTTTGGAGGAGGGGGTTTGATATGGCTGAAGTGGCCCTCTGTTTCTGCTAGCAATATTCCCCAATCCCTTCCATTTAGAGAGAACGAGGCCTCTGCCACCGGGGAAGCTTCTCCCTTGGAGAACAGTCTCGAGTGATATCTCAGTGAGTATGGGGCTTGGTGAAGAGACTCTAAGGGCCAGATAAGTCTTATCTCCTAAAGTTTGAAGGGGTTGGTGTTAAAGGAGCCTTGGAGATATTAAAGGTTAGGTTAAATGGGGTTGAAACTTTGAGAATAAACAAAGTGGAAAAGTATAGAAATGTAAAGGATGATGGAATGGTTGGAAGACAGGGGATTGCACTCACAACCAAAAGAGAATGACTTTGTACGGATATTCTAGCTCTGTTAGGATTCTGCTAATTGGGATACTCCTTATTCTGAGCACCCCTTATCCTCACTTTCTCTCTCCTTTCCTAGCTTCTTGCCCAATGATCTGGGCTTCACTGATAGCTACTCTCAGAAGGCTTTCTGTGGCATCTACAGCAAAGATGGTCAAATATGCATGTCTGCTTGCCAAGGTACCAGACCCTGGTCCTGTCAACTGTCTTTTCCTGGAACATGGAACATTCCCTCTGACTGAGGCTAGAAAGCCACAGACAGAGAGCTCAGACCTGGCTTAGGGATGCTTACCCAGAGCATGTTTCCCATGATAAAGGGAAGACTCCACAAGTACACTGAGTGGCAGACGTGTAATCTAGGAAAGTGTTCCATAATTCTGCCTGATCTCTACTTATACAGACCAGACAATCCGACTGTATGACTGCCGGTATGGCCGTTTCCATAAATTCAAGAGCATCAAGGCCCGTGATGTAGGCTGGAGCATCTTGGATGTGGCCTTTACCCCTGATGGGAACCACTTCCTCTACTCTAGCTGGTCTGATTACAGTGAGTATGCACCAGGCCTCCACTGTCTCTCCACCCTGGGACCTGAGGTTTCCATATGCTCATCCCGTCTGAGCCAGCATTCCTCACTTTGTCCTGGGAAAATCATTCCCAAAGTGCTCCAACATCCTTGTCCTTTGTTTGGTCTCTTCCCTAGCTTCACGTCCACTCTCCTTCCCCCATGCCTGAAAGATTCTTGTTTTTCTTGCTCTCTTAGTTCATATCTGCAATATCTATGGTGAGGGAGATACACACACTGCCCTGGATCTCAGGTACTGGCTTCCCTTTCTGGTCAGACTCATCAGAAACTTTCTCAAGGAAAGCTCTTCAGGAGCAAACCTCTGAGTTGGAAGTTCTGCTTAGGGGGAAATGTATACTGGTGGGTCTGTGTGGATTCCCGGGAGGGAAGCAGCATCCTGTTAGCCAGAGGACTGGGTAAATGGATGGTTGCAGGATTATTTCTGGGTTCCTACTGAGGATCTGCACTGTGGTGCATGTTAACCAGACTTCTTTTTTCCCCTGGGGGTCTGCCTTACAACCATTGTCAGATTCTATGTAGATTAACAAAAGCTGAAGGGAAGTCCACTTAACCCAGTTCCTTCTTGCTTCTAGGCCAGATGAGCGTCGCTTTGCTGTCTTCTCCATTGCTGTGTCCTCAGATGGACGAGAAGTACTAGGAGGGTGAGTGCCTGTGGGGTGTATTTCCCTCAATTAACAAGATGGGGGTTCTCCCAGAGATGAGCTCTGCTGTACACAGATGGCACTGGCAGCTGCAGAGAAGAACCAGATCTTCTCCAAGGTCAGGATTTACAAGTTGGTTCACCTCTTGCTCTCCATTTTCCCCACACGAGAGCCTCCTTGAAAACACAGCTAACTCTTCCCCCATGACCCAGAGCAGGATTTCTCAGTGGGACTCTCTAGAGCATTACCACATTGATCCTCACGATCGTGGCTCCAGGACCCTCCTTTATCCCTTCCCTTTCAGGGCCAATGATGGCTGCCTGTATGTCTTTGACCGAGAGCAGAACCGGCGCACCCTTCAGGTACGGCTTCTGAGACAGAGCCTCTGCCTCCTGGTCTTTGGCTTATTATGAGACCTAGAAAGAGATTTTATATTTTGGCCACCTTTTCACCTAGATTGAATCGCATGAGGATGATGTGAATGCAGTGGCCTTTGCTGATATAAGCTCACAAATCCTGTTCTCTGGAGGTGATGATGCCATCTGCAAAGTGTGGGATCGACGCACCATGCGAGAGGATGACCCCAAGCCTGTGGGTGCACTCGCTGGACACCAGGATGGCATCACCTTCATTGACAGCAAGGTGGGCCAGGAAACAGGACTGCACAACCAGGCTACTAAGGTTCTGGTTGCTCAGGAGGGCATGAAAATGGACTGGTGTGGAAATTTGACAGTTCCTTATTAGCCAAGGTTTATAAGGGTTGAAGTTTAGGGAAGGGGCTCAGTCTAGGGAACATGAATTCCATCTGTACTCACCAGTCCTCAAGGAGTAGGGCAGGGCTTTCTGTACAAGAAAAATGGAAGACCGGCCAGGTAGGTGGCTCACACCAGTAATCCTAGCACTTTGAGAGGCCAGGGTGGGAAGATCATTTGAACTCAAGAGTTCGAGACCAGCCTGGGAAACCTAGTGAGCCCTTGTCTCTCTTTTTTTTTTAATTAAAAATTTTTTAAAAAGGAAGATGGAAGACAGTCTGATCCAGGATAGAATAGGAAAGCCAGCCAGTAACTTGGGCAAGGAAAGGAAAACCCAGCCAAGTGGTAGGATCTGAGGCAGAACAATGAAAATGAGTTCACCTGGATAAAGAAAGAGGCAAGCAAAGCCAGAGGCTGGAGTTCTGCTCAACTAGAGAATGGGAACTAGACTGACAGGTGCCGATTTGTAAGCTCTGATGCTTCACTATCCACATTTGGATTCATAGGGTGATGCCCGGTATCTCATCTCCAACTCCAAAGACCAGACCATCAAGCTCTGGGATATCCGACGCTTTTCCACACGGGAAGGCATGGAAGCCTCACGCCAGGCTGCCACACAGCAAAACTGGGACTATCGCTGGCAGCAAGTGCCCAAAAAAGGTGAGACTGGAAGTACAGGCACAGTGGATTTGTCTGCAGCCTGGGAACCCTGGAGCCCTCCCCCTCAGCCCACTTTGCTAGGCATTGACGCTTTGTTTGCTAAATCATGAATGGGATGGCCAGAGGTTCCTAGGATTGGGGCCTGGGTGGGGGTCACTCAGAATCAACCAATACAAAAGTATTTGAGTATGATTAGCAAGCGGGGCCATACTGGAGACTGTCCACTGACTATTAGGTGGAGAAAGAGCCACCACTTGAAGGTTAGAAAGATAGTTGTCTTTGGGCATACATCCTTGCTCAGGACTAGTGGTAGGAAACAATCCCAAAGCAGATTTCCTAACCTAGGGCTTACCCTGCATCCCTACCCAGCCTGGCGGAAGCTGAAGCTCCCAGGAGACAGCTCCTTGATGACCTACCGGGGCCACGGAGTGCTGCACACCCTCATCCGTTGCCGGTTCTCCCCAACCCATAGCACCGGCCAGCAGTTCATCTACAGTGGCTGCTCCACCGGCAAAGTGGTTGGTAAGGATTGTGTCAGAACAGGGGGCCTCAGGAAGGGCAGGAATGACTCTTTCCCATTCCACCTATCACCACCAGTGACCACCTTAAAAAGCCCAGTGACAGCTACAGGTAAAATCTAATTTAGCTTGGAGGCTTAAACAGAGAAATAGAAAACATTCTATTCTTCAGCATTTTAAATTAAGAAAAGGAACATAGAACTCTAGTCAGTAAATATAATAGACTGCCAAAAATATAGTTGGTTCTGTTTTTCAGCCAGTCAAGGAAAGAGGTTGCAGATGAAAGGTAGGAGAGAACAGAGATAAAATGACACAGGAAGATGGTAGCAAGTAGTAAAGGACATGTAGTCGCTGAAGCAGAAAGAAAGAAGAACCTGGGCGCGGTGGCTCACGCCTGTAATCCCACCACTTCGGGAGGCTGATGTGGGCAGATTGCTTGAGCCCAGGAGTTTTAGACCAGCCCGGGCAACATGGAAAAAACCTCATCTCTTCTCTACAAAAAATACAAAAAATGGCTATAGTCCCAGCTATTTGGGAGGCTAGGGTGGGAGAATCACCTGAGCCTGGGAGATCAAGACTGCAGTGAGCCATGATTATGCCACCGCACTTCAGCCTGGGTGACAGAGTGAGAAACTCTCAAAAAAAAAAAAAAGGAGGCCTGGTGTGGTGGCTTACACCTGTAATCCCAGCACTTCGGGAGGCCAAGGCGGGCAGATCACCTAACGTTAGGGGTTTGAGACCAGCCTGGCCAACATGATGAAACCCTGTCTCTACTAAAAATACAAAAATTAGCCAGGCATGGTGGCAGGCGCCTGTAATCCCAGCTTCTTGGAAGACTGAGGCAGGAGAATCGCTTGAACCCGGGAGGCAGAGGTTGCAGTCAGCCAAGATTGCGCCACTGCACTCCAGCCTGGCAACAAGAGTGAGACTCTGTCTCAAAAAAAAAAAAGAAAGAAAAGAAGCACAAGCACAGCTGCAGATATAAGGAGCCTAAGGCAGGGCAGTGCTGTCCCTAAGGAGACACTCACAGACCCATGACAAAAGAAAGATGTACCCTGTCCAGACAAGGTGCACACGCCCCAGACAGCTCAGTTTTCACTTTTGTGGTGACTTCATATTTTACTAAAAGCTTTAAAGCCACTGCATTTTCTTAACTGTAGCCCCTATAAAATTTAGCTAAGGGCCAGAAATACCCACACCACTAAACCATACCCTCAACCAAAGGTAGGGAAAGGAACAGGGACAGAAGCAGAAATAATACAGTCTTCTGGTGTGGGCTCTGCTCCCATGGGAGCATGGGAAGTTGCCTGAGAGGCAGGTCAGTGGTGCTACTCACCGGGAGGCGAGGGATAGTTGAGAGTCTTATGGTGGTCCCTCTCCACTCTTGCCTGTCCTGGACAGTGTACGACCTTCTCAGTGGCCACATTGTGAAGAAGCTGACCAACCACAAGGCCTGTGTGCGTGACGTCAGTTGGCACCCCTTTGAAGAGAAGATTGTCAGCAGTTCGGTGAGGTTGCAAGGGTTGAGGGGGCTGGCATATGTCTGGGGCTTGGACTTGGTTGGGGGGCAGCACGTCCTGACTACTTGCCACCCTCTGCCCTGCAGTGGGACGGGAACCTGCGTCTATGGCAGTACCGCCAGGCTGAGTACTTCCGGGATGACATGCCAGAGTCCGAGGAATGTGACGGTGCCCCTGCCCCAGTGCCCCACTCCTCTACAGCCTTTTCCTCACCCCAGTAGATCCGACCTCCAGCCCCATATAGGGTGAACCTCTTAAGCTCTCTGCCTCCTCCTCCCTTTCTCCCTTGTGGGGAATGTTTGGAGGAATCACTGGCATTGGATGGGGAGGAACAGAAGCCCAGGCTCTGAGCCTCAGCTGAGCCCTGGAAGATCCTCCCCACGGGGCAGAGTGGTCTCCTCACATGCTCACACCCAGTCAGATTGGGTCCCTATCTCTGGCCAGAGTTTGGCAGGAGTGCCATTATCTGGGGTGTGGTCTCTGCCAGCAAGAGAAGTGTCCTGGGTGTTTTTAATCACATTTGAATGTTAGGGGTTGGCTCCTAGAGTAGACACCTGAGGCCACATCTGAACAGACCTGTCAGCCAGGCCTGTTGCCTGAATCATGTTGAGGATTCAACTGGTCAATCACAGGGCAGGTGTCCTGGCCTTTCTTCCTGAGGTCTCTAGGGAAGGGGCATGGGTAAGGGTGTTTCCTACCAACTTTCCTGGGGTGGGGATTATGACTGCTTTCGTGTCTGGGTCTTTGGGGTAGGACAGGCTGTGGTATGAGAGGTGGGAGTCTCCTAAAGGCTCCTTGTGGCCCCTCATAGGGCAGGCCCTGCCCTCTGAGAAGGTCCCATCATGCTGGAGGCACGAAGCTTTAAGGAAGTAGGTTGAAGTAGGACTCCTTCGTCCTCTCACTGGCTTTGGCTCCCTCAATAAACTCTGTGTGGGAACCTGACTCAGTGTCTGTCTCTGTCTCACACTCTCTCCTTTTCCTATTTGAGGTCTTTCATCCTCACACTTCAGGAAAACACAGTTTCAACAGAGGCTTTTTTTTTTTTTTTTTGGTTGGGGAACGGAGTCTTGCTTTGTCGCCATGCTGGAGTACAGCGGCGGCATGATCTCAGCTCACTGCAACCTCCGTCTCCCTAGTTCAAGCTATCTCCCTGCCTCAGCCTCCTCAGTAGCTGGTGCTACAGGCATGGGCCACCATGCATGGCTAATTTTTTTTTTAAATCAAGAGATGGGGTTTCACCATGGCCAGGATGGTCTCCATCTCCTGACTTCATGATCCCCCTGCCTCGGCCTCCCAAAGTGCTGGGATTACAGGCGTGAGCCACCGCGCCCAGCCTTAACAGTCTTTAGATGCAGTCCTGTGTTGGAGAAAATACCCTTCTGATGCCCCATGATAAAGGGAAATACCAAAACCATTTGTTCACTGAGCCTTGCAGCGGGTGCTCCCTCACCAACTTCAGAAGCTTCCCTGCAGGTAGGTAGCAAGAGAGCACACTCTCCATTACAGCCTGGTAATACCCAGGAGGCAGAGGTTGCAATGAGCTGAGATTGCGCCACTGCACTCCAGTCTGGGTGACAGAGTGAGACTCCCTCTCAAAAAAAAAAAATGCTGCTCTCAGACTCTTAGGCTCAAGTGATCCTCCACTTCAGCCTCCCAAATGTTGCGATTATAGGCATGAGCCACTGTGCCTGGCCATGAATGGTTTTTTTTTTTTTTTTTGAGACAGAGTCTTGCTCTGTCACCAGGCTGGAGTAAAGTGGCACAATCTCGGCTCACTGCAACCTCTGTCTCCTGGGTTCAAGCCGTTCTTCCGCCTCAGCCTCCCAAGTAGCTGGGACCAAAGGCATGTGCCACCACACCCAGCTAGCCATGAATGTCCTTAATGGCATCTAGAATGGTGAATCCTTTCCAGAAGGTTTTCAATTGACTTCGTCTATAGCTATCAGAGGAATCCCTGTGGTAGCTGCAGTCTTACGAATGGATATTTTTTTTTCTTTTTTTTGAGACAGGGTCTTGCTCTGTCACTCAGGTTGGAGTGCAGTGATGCAATCTTGGCTTACTGCAACCTCTGCCTCACCCTGGACTCAAGCGATCCTCCCGCCTCAGTCTCCCAAGTAGCTGGGACTACCAGCACATACCACCACACTCAGCTTGTTTTTGTTAATTTTTTGTAGAGATGGGGTTCGAAATGTATTTTTTTAGACAATAAGACTTGCAGATCACAATTATTCCTTGATCCATGAGCTGCAGAATGGATGTTATGTTAGCAGGCATGAAAACATTAATCTCCCTTTATATCTCCAGAGTTTGTAGATGACCAGATGCATTGTCAATGAGCAGTAATATTTTGAAAGGAAGCTTTATTTCTGAAGAGTGGATTTTAACAGTGAGCTTAAAATATTTTGTAACCCATGCTGCAAACGTAGGTGCCATCATGTAGGTTTTGTTGTTATTTATAAAGCACAGCAGAATACATTTAGCATAATTCCTAAGGCCCTGGGATTTTCAGAATGGTAAATGAGCATTGGTCTCAACTTAAAATCATCAGGTGCATTATCTCCTAACAAAAGAGTCTGTCCTTTGAAGCTCTGTGGCCCAGCCTTGACTTCTCTCTAGCTGTGAAACTCCTATATGGCATCTTCTTCCAATAGAAAGCTGTTTCGTATGCTTTGAAAATCCGTTATTTAGTGTTAACCACCTTTATCAGTGATCTTAGCTAGATCATGTGGATAACTTGCTGCAGCTTCTACATCAGCACTTGCTGCTTCACCTTGTATTTTTATGTCATAGAGATGACTTCTTTCTTTGAGCATTATGAACCAACCTCTGCTAGCTTCCTCACCACTCTCAGTCTTTACAGAATTGAAGAGAATAGGCTGGGCTCAGTAGCTCACACCTATAATCCCAGCACTTTGGGAGGCCAAGATGGAAGGATCACTTGAGGCCAAGAGTTGGAGACCAGTTTGGACAACATGGTGAGTGGAGGCATGCACATGTAGTCCCAGCTACTTAGGAGACAGAGCAGGAGGATTGCTTGAGTTCGGGAGTTAGAGGCTGCAATAAGACATGATCATGCCACCACACTTCAGGCTGGGCAACCAAGCGAGACCCTGTCTCTTTAAAAAAAGAAGAAGAAGAGAGGGCCTTGTTCTGGATTAGGCTTTGGTTTAAGGGAATGTTGTGTGGCTGCTTTGATCGTCTATCTAGACCACTGAAACTTTCTCCATGTCAACAATAAAGCTATTTCACTTTTGTGTCATTCATGTGTTCACTGAAGTAGTAACTTAATTTCCTTCAAGAACTTTTCCTGGACAGGTGCAGCAGCTCACTTCTATAATCCCAGCACTTTAGGCAAAGGCAGGAGGATCACTTGAGCCCAGGAGTTTAAGACCAGCCTGGGCAACATAGTGAGACCCCTTTCTCTACAAAATATTAAAAAATTAACTGAACTTGGTAGCATGTACCTATAGTCCCAGCTCCATGAGAGGAGGATCACTTGAACCGACCGGGGAAGTCAAGGCTGCAGTGAGCTGTGATCACGCCACTGGATTAGGCTTTGGTTTAAGATAATGTTGTGGCTGCTTTAATCTTCTACCCAGACTACTAAACTTTCTCATGTCAGTAATGAGACTGTGTCACTGTTGTGACAGAAAGTGACCCTGTCTCAAAAAACCCCCCAAACCCCAGGGCGGCATGTAATAATAAATTTTAGATTACTAACAGTTATAATGAAAATAGAATCCATAGGGGAAAAAATAACTCTTGGGGCTTATGGTCACAGGAAATTTTTATTTTTATTGTTTGATACAGTCTTGCTCTGCCGCTCAGGCTGGAGTGCAGTGGTGTGATGACTGCTCACTGCAACCTCAAATTCCTAGGCTCAGGCGATCTTCCCATCTCCGCCTCCTGACTAGCTGGGTGGGCACCACTATGCTTGACTAATTTGTGTTTATTTTTGTATGGACAGGGTTTCACCATGTTGCTCAGGCTGTTTTCAAACTCCTGGGCTCAAGTGATCCTCCTGCCACAGTCTCCCAAAGGACCAGAATTGCAGGTGTGATCCACCACTCCCAGCCCAGAAAATTAAAAAAGAGAGCCTGTTAGTAACAGGCTCTCTTCGCGAGTAGGTGGCTCTCTCCTGCCCTGCTGCCGCAGCCTCAGCAATCAGACTGGGAGGGCAGGCTTGTATGGAGAGCCCAGAGGCCCAGGGTAGTTGGTTGGAGGATGGAACTTAAAGTTTCAATTGACTCCTGTCTGGTGATTGCCCTTTTAGGGTCTCCTCCACCGTGTCACCTAGGAGCAAACTAATCTTTAGGGATCTGTGGGTCAACATGATCAACAGATGAAACCACCAGTTTACACAGCAGCCCTGGGCCAAACTAGCCCCTTAGAGCCCCTCAATCCAGACAGGAACTAGGGCAGAGCCAAGCTGCTGGGGTCACAGAGCACTGAAGTGGAGACCCCTGCTGATCAGCCTCCGAAGGCCTAAGATGGCCACAGCGCTGTGCACAGCCACCTTGCTGCATCCTGCAGTGGTAGGCTCTTGTGCTCAGACCCCAGGAAAAGTGCTAGATCACACTGATGAGAAGACTGACAGCTTTTTTTTTTTCTTAATGACTTTCAAGGTTTGATTAATTTTATCTTCATGACCTCTGATATCCCTGTGGAGCAAATGGTAAAGTAGGGGTGGGCAGAGAGGGACAGACCCCAGCAGCCTATGGACAAGGACAGCCCTGAACAGCTGGCCCTGAGACATGAACTGGAACGTGGTTGGAGCCTGGGACACAGAACTAACAGGAAAGGACACAGACTGCTGTTAGGACACACACTACCACACATCTGAGGCCAGGACCCTGCTGACGTGGCAGACCTCCACCCTGGCCCCTTACTGCCCCCCGCCCCTCTCCCCCGCCTGCCAGCTGCCAACAAGGCTCTGCCTTGTGTCTGCCACACCTGTCACTGCCTGTCCTTGTCCAGGGGGGCCCTATCAGCCCCTCCTCAGCTGCCCAGCAGAGCAAGCAGTTAGTGGGGAGGGGAGGGAACATGGAGCGGGGGGCGGTGGTGGGGGCAGGGCTGGGGTCTGGGGCCCGAATCCGGGCACTCCTGGGCTGCCTGGTCAAGGTACTGCTCTGGGTGTCCTCTGCCTTGCTGTACTTTGGAAGCGAACAGGCCGCCCGCCTTCTGGGCAGCCCCTGCTTACGGCGCCTCTACCATGCCTGGCTGGCAGCAGTGGTCATCTTTGGGCCCCTTCTGCAGTTCCATGTCAACCCTCGGACTATCTTCGCCAGCCACGGCAACTTCTTCAACATGTGAGTCCACTCAAGGCTGTGGGAGCCGGGTCCCTGCACTTTGGGATCCTAGCTCCCTTCTCCAGGCTTCTGTCCTCCTGCCAGTCTGCATGCTAAAAATAGGCTAGGAGGTTGAGGAGAAGGTCGAGTGACGGGGAAGGGAACAGAGCTGTGGGGTACAGGGGAAGTCAGGAACAGGACTGAAGAAGAAATGTGGACCCTGGCATGCTGAATGGTCCTCCAAGGAAATGGCAAAGTTTAAATGACTGGGGGCTGTAAAGGGTACGGCAAAGAGAGAACGGGTGATGATGTGTAGGGTTGGGGAGAGCGTAGTGATGGGAATACAGACCAGGGTGGGAGATGGAGCCTGGGGTCTCAGTAATCTCCCCTCTTCTCTACCCACAGAAAATTTGTGAATTCAGCCTGGGGCTGGACATGCACCTTCCTGGGGGGCTTTGTGTTGCTGGTGGTGTTCCTGGCTACACGGCGCGTGGCAGTAACTGCCAGACACCTGAGCCGACTGGTGGTGGGGGCAGCTGTGTGGCGGGGAGCCGGCCGGGCCTTCCTGCTCATCGAGGACCTGACTGGCTCCTGCTTTGAGCCGCTGCCCCAGGGTCTGCTGCTCCACGAGCTGCCTGACCGCCGCAGCTGCCTGGCAGCTGGCCACCAGTGGCGGGGCTACACGGTCTCCTCCCACACCTTCCTGCTCACCTTCTGCTGCCTGCTCATGGCAGAGGAAGCGGCTGTGTTTGCCAAGTACCTGGCCCATGGGCTGCCTGCAGGCGCCCCCCTGCGCCTCGTCTTCCTGCTCAACGTACTGCTGCTGGGCCTCTGGAACTTCTTGCTGGTCTGTACTGTCATCTATTTCCACCAGTACACTCACAAGGTGGTGGGTGCCGCAGTGGGCACCTTCGCCTGGTACCTCACCTATGGCAGCTGGTATCATCAGCCCTGGTCTCCAGGGAGCCCGGGCCATGGGCTCTTCCCCCGTTCCCACTCCAGCCGCAAGCATAACTGAAAGGAATAAAAGCCATTGGGCCTGGCTCTGGCTCCTCTCATCATTTGGTTGGGTACTTGAAAGGGTAGGAAGAGGGTCTGGTAGTCACTAGGGTTCCTCAGCCATTCCTTAATCTCATCAACCTTAAATGTCCTTCCTTATGCTTGACCTCCATCCCTCCAGCTGTCCTTTCAGCCTCCTAGTTTTTGCAGACTTCAAGCTATCTGGGGACTGAGACACCCAGGAATGGTGCTTCTAAGCCAGGTAATGGTGCCTTTAGGTGTGGACATCATTCTTGCTGAGCAGTTGCTCCATCTCCAGGAGCCAGGATGGTTGTTCTTCCTGCCTTCTCCACTGAATCTCCACTCTGCTCTCTTCAGGGGCCTACATATCTGGGCACTCCACTCTACCCTTCCTACCCTGTCTTCCCCGTAGGAGTCTGTATGTGCTCATCTATTTAACAAATGTTTATTGAGCTGAGCATAGTTCTATGCCATGTAAATAAGATGAGATTTCTGCTGTTTGGAGGCTTATGAACTAATGGGGGAAGGCAGATAATAGACACACAAATAATAGCAGACACTTGCCCTCTGTTTACTCTGTGCCAGGCACTGTTCTAAGTGTCTATAAGTTCTTTACCAAAGTTAACACATTTGGTCCTCACAACAGTAAAAGTATGAGGTAGGTTGTACTGATCTTGATTGGCAAAAGAAAAAAAAAAAATTGAGGTAGTAGTGTTCCCATTGTTCAGTTGCAAAAACTGAGACAGAGGTTAAGTAACTTGTTCACTACTAAAAAACAGAGGAGCCATGATTACAAAGCTAGGAAATATGGGTATATCTTCTATCCTCTAAACGAGAAATTAGCAAACTTTGGCCCTCCTGTGGCCAGTTTTTGTATGACCTGCAAGCTAAGAATAGTTTTTGTACTTTTTTTTTTTCCAGGCAGAGCCCTGGCAGTGATGGCTCACACCTGTAATCACAGCACTTTGGGAGGCTGAGGCAAGAGGATCACTTGAGCCCAGGAGTTTGAGACTAGCCTGGACAAGATGGTGAGACCCTGTCTCTACAAAAATTTTTTTAAAAAGAGAAAGGTAGAATATTTTTTACATTTTATTATTATTATTATTTGAGATGGAGTCTTGTTCTTGTTGCCCAGGCTCTAGTGCAATGGTGTGATCTTGGCTCACTGCAACCTCTTCCTCTCAGGTTCCAGTGATTCTCCTGTCTCAGCCTTCCGAGTAGCTGGGATTACAGGCGCGTGCCACCACACCTGGTTAATTTTTCTATTTTTAGTAGAGACAGGGTTTCTCCATGTTGGTCAGGCTGGTCTTGAATTCCTGACCTCAGGTGATCTGCCCGCCTCAGCCTCCCAAAGTGTTGGGATTACAAGCGTGAGCCACTATGCCTGGCCTACATTTTTATTTTTAATTTTTTAAATTTTATTATTTGTTGAGACAGTCTCACTCTGTTGCCCAGGCTGCAGTGCAGTGGTGCAATTTTGGCTCACTGTAACCTCTGCCTCCCAGGTTCAAGCAGTTCTCCTACCTCAGCCTCCCGAGCAGCTGGTATTACAGGTCCCCACCACTCACCGGTCTAATTTTTGTATTTTTAGTAGGAACGAGTTTCACCATGTTGGCCAGGCTGGTCTCAAACTCCTGACGTCAAGTGATCAACCTACCTTGGCCTCCCTAAGTGCTGGGATTACAGGCATGAGCCACTGTGCCCAGCCATTTTTACATTTTTTAATGGTTGAAAAGGCAAAAGAAGAATAATATTTTATTACAGGAGAAAATTGCATGAAATTCAAATTCCAGTGTCTATAAAGTTTTATGGGATCTCACCACACTAATTCATTTACATATGGCAGCTTTCCTGCTACAATGGCAGAGTTGAGTAGATAAGACAGTGTAAGGCCCATAAAGCCTAAAATATTTACTCTCTAGCCCTTTGTAGTAATAGTTTGCCCAAAACCTGGTTTAAATCACTATCCTGTAAAAAAATAAAAACCTGGCTAATATCAAATAAATGCTATGAATGTACTAAAACAGGTTGATTCGTATAGCTTTGGAGGGAGGTTCTTTATAGAGGATGATGAAAATAGTTCTCTCTGAAGAAGTGACATCTAAACTGAGAACCGAATGACAACACCCAGGGCAAGGGTGTTTTAGGCAAAGGGATTATTAGCAAGGGCAAAGGCTCTGAGGCAGGAATGAATATGACACATTTGAGAAATAGCCCAAGTATTTGCAAGCATAATGAATGAGGGGGCAAGCAGTAGAAAGTGAACTTGAAGGGGAGACAGGTGCCAGGCAGGCCACGAAGGACAGCCTTTTGGATTTCATTCTAAGGTCAACAGGCAGCAGAGAAAGGGTTTTAAGCCAGAGAGGCATGAACCCGCTGCTCCGTGAGAATGAGTTATAGAAGAATGACATCGGCAGCCCTGGTCCAGGAGAGAGCTGGTCCGGGATGGTGCCAGCTCTGGTGCCGGTGTTGCTGCAGGTGCGGAGGATGTCGGCAGAGCCAGAGGCCCACGCTGGCAAGATTAGGAAAGAGAGGCCAGGTCTTGTTCCATTTCTGGGGAAAGACGGAAGAGCCCTAAATAGGGCTTATCTGTCCCAGGCCGAGCAGGGGAAGAAGAGCAGCAGGTGGGGAGTCAGTGGGGAGGCGGGAGGGGGATGGGAGGGAGGAAGGGAAGGGGGATGGGAGGTGGGGGGGAGGGGAGGTGGGAGGAAGAGGGCGGGGCGCGGAGAGACGGCTTTGGGCGGGGCAATGGGAGGACCAGGGTCCTCCGGCGGCTGGCGGCGGGAGGCGGGGACCCGGCCGGCGGAGGTGGGGAGGCTGGAAGCTGGCCCTCGCGAGGCGGCACGGGGAAGGTGTGTGAAGGGCGCCTGTGCGCGCTAGCGGGAGCCGCGCCCGCCGCCCTCCTTTGCGGTGCCGCCCCTCTCCCAGGACTGACCCCGCCTCCTCCAGCCTTCCCCGCTCCACTACCCAGGAAGGGCGAGCGGGGTGCAGGCGCTGCTTTCGCTTTCCCTTCGCGGTGCCCACTCCGTTCCTCGTGCGGCGCTAGGACCCCCACCCCGGCCATGACCACACTCAGGGTCCATCCCGAGGCCCAAGCCAAGGTGAGAGCCACGGGGTCTAAGAAGGGCCCCCTGGGGAGGCGTGGCTCGAGCGGCCAGGGGCATCCACGACCCGCCCCCCAGGCTCCCACGCGGGTCAGGGGCAGCCGGCCGAGCCCGGGCGCCCGAAGCACCTGCGCCCCGGAGAGAGCGGCGACGGCTGCCTGCGGGGAGAGGCAAGGCGGCTGTGGTTCGGCGGGGTGAGGTGAAGCGGAGAGCTGGCATGGAGGGGAACTCCGCTGGCCTGAGGCTGGGGCCACCCACAGACCTGGTGCGGGACTGCCCCAGCTACCTCCTGGCCTTTCCGTCTGGGAGCATCCCGGGGCCCACTCCGTTCCTGTCCCACTCGCAGAAGCCTTTCAGCACCCCTCCTTACACCACCCAGGCGACCCCAGGGATCCGTTCCCACATGAACTACTGGCCCTTCACCGCCAGGAACCTTCTCATCCCCCATATCCAGCCCCAGGGATGCCCACTCCACCCTTCCCAGATCCAGGTCTGCAGAGATCCGCTCCTCCCCCACCCCAACCCCCTCTACAGGCATCTATCTCGCTTTCTTCAGGTCTAGCCTTAGAGGGATCCACTCCACCCTTCCCCAGTTCAGGCCCTGAATAATCCTAAGGGAACTGTCCTCAAATGAGCTGGCCTTAAAGCCAGGTTTCTGAAGGGATGTCTGTGCCCCACAGGTGGATGTGTTTCGTGAAGACCTCTGTACCAAGGTAAGCCTGCCCCATCAGCGGCCCCGTTCCGACCCAACTCCTACTGCTCAACCCTGCTTCACCACCTAGGATGGGCATTTGATGCTGACTCCCATCCTCCACCTCCACCTCACAGACAGAGAACCTGCTCGGGAGCTATTTCCCCAAGAAGGTTTCTGAGCTGGATGCATTTTTAAAGGTACCGTGGCTGGGCAGGGAGCTAGGGAGTAAAAGCCAAGAGAAGAGTCTGGGGGGTTGTGAGAGTGAGGTGAGAGGAACACCCTCACCTCCAGCCCTCCTCCCACCCTACACCAGGAGCCAGCTCTCAATGAAGCCAACCTGAGCAATCTGAAGGCCCCGTTGGACATCCCAGTGCCTGATCCAGCCAAGGAGAAAGAAAAAGAGGAGCGGAAGAAACAGCAGGAGGCAAGCTGGGAAGACCTGGGAGGAGGGATCCAACCATGGGAAAAATCAGCCTTAGTCCTGACTCTCATGAGCCCCTCTTTCCCTGCAGAAGGAAGACAAGGGTGAAAAGAAGAAAGGGGAAGATGAAGACAAAGGTAAAACCATGATGGTGAAAAGAGACTTGAGTCCCACCTACAGGAGGTCCTCCTAAGGATTTCTTTGCACTCTCGCCTTCACCTCTCACACAGGCTCAGTCATGGACTGACCCATTGCTCACTCTAGGTCCTCCCTGTGGCCCAGTGAACTGCAATGAAAAGATTGTGGTCCTTCTGCAGCGCTTGAAGCCTGAGATCAAGGATGTTATTGAGCAGCTCAACCTGGCAAGCCCTCCCCTTTCAACTCTAAAGCTTCAAGTCAAACCCTTGTCCTCTTGGTCCCTGCTAGTTAGGGCCTGGCACTTGCCAGGTTTTAGCAAGAGAGGGCACAGCAAGTGAAACCAGAAGTCCAGGCCCTGGGGCTCAGGATAGACCTGGCATGCCTCTACCCAGTGTGGGAAGGGAAGCAAGGGAGGATATGAAACTGGGAATTGGGTAGAGGGCTGATGGGGCATGATGCCATTCCCTCTTCCTAGGTCACCACCTGGTTGCAGCTGCAGATACCTCGGATTGAAGATGGGAACAATTTTGGAGTGGCTGTCCAGGTGAGAGTGCTGCCCCACTTCCCCACTCTCCTTTCTAGTCCATGCTTCCTTCCACTTTCCCCCTTGCTTTTTTCCCCTAGGAGAAGGTATTTGAACTGATGACCAGCCTCCACACCAAGCTAGAAGGCTTCCAAACTCAAATCTCTAAGTGAGTGACCACCCATGTACATACTGCTTTGTTTTGGACAGAGACCTCCTTCATCTCCTACTCCATACACACTTCTCTTTCCCACAGGTATTTCTCTGAGCGTGGTGATGCAGTGACAAAAGCAGCCAAGCAGCCCCATGTGGTAGGTGAGGCCCAGGTCAGGGTGCATGGGGGAAGGACACATGTCAAGTCAGGCCTGACCTGAGCTTTCCACAGGGTGATTATCGGCAGCTGGTGCACGAGCTGGATGAGGCAGAGTACCGAGACATCCGGCTGATGGTCATGGAGATCCGTAATGCTTATGTGAGGAGGCGAGGGCAGGGCAGGGGTGGGCAGAGGCAGCTTTCCCAGGCCACCCACTCCCTGACCCTGCAGGCTGGGGGTTAAGGGTGACAAAGCTCAGCTTCTCCACAAGGCTAGAAACGGGGCACAGAGCCATTGGAGGCCTCTGACTGACCTCCACTCACTCCTCCCTGGCCCTGTAGGCTGTGTTATATGACATCATCCTGAAGAACTTCGAGAAGCTCAAGAAGCCCAGGGGAGAAACAAAGGGAATGATCTATTGAGATCTCTCCCATTCTGTGAGGGGTACAGCAGAGACCTTCCTGCTTTTTACTAGGGACTCCAGACTTTCCCCACACTTGCTCCTGTTGAGATTTTTCCTTCACCTTGCCTCCCAGGCACAATAAATACAGTTATACCATTGCCCATCAGCCCAAGTCTCTTTATTGGATCTGGACCGCCCTGGCTCAGGCATTTCCATTTCCATTCATGGGACCAATCCACTGGGTGATTTGAGTGTTGAGCTGCTGGTTGGTCCAGTCCTGCTGGATGTCCTCAAGGTGGCAGTCGAAGTCCACAAGGTGCTGGTGGGCCCGATCCTCCAGTAGAGCTCCCACCATCTGCCTTGACTCTTCCCAGTCCCTCCACATCACTCTGAAATAGTAACCCCCATGGAAGTAAAACAGCAAATAGTGGGGCCAGACACAGACTTAACAGAGATTGAGTCTAGAGAAAGACCTTTGGGGCAGGGCCAAGGACAGAGGATACCCAGGAGCCTTGGGCTTCTGAGAAGAGGTAGAGGAAGTGGGGTACTCACAAGTTCTTGTCCTTAGGGACCCAGTGGAGACCTTGGTTCTCCAGGACGATGACTGGGGGGACACGAGGCTGAGGCACCAGTTTCTGATTATCCAACTGAGTGGAGAAAGAAGGGCAAGTGAGAGTTTCAAGGGTCTCCTCGCCCCATTTTCTCTTTACCTCCCTACCCGGTAACCCAAGCCTCACCATAATAAGTACTGCATCAGGGAAGAATTCTGCAATTCGCCCAGCAATTTTCAAGGCCAGGGGCCCAGGGCTGTGTAGAGGGAAGATCAGAGTGAGGAGCCAACTGTGGGCAAAACCCATCCATTTGAGCTGAGCCTCCCAGGTCTCATAGATGTGGGTGCAGCTGTGGCCTTTCCCTGTAGCTGGCCTGCGGGGATCGGGCCTGCTGGATGCTTGATGCACGACTGCTTGATGCTTGAGTGCTGTGGGAAACAGGTGCTCAGATATTGCTGGTGAGAGTGGAAACCAAAGGTGGTCTTTTTGGAAGGTAATGGCACAACCATCCAAATTGAAACTGTATACATACTATACATATGCTGACCCAGAAATTCTACTTATAAAGAAGTTACGGTAATAATAGCACAGTGACTAATAAAACACTGGAAACTTCGATTTTTAATGTAAAGCATTATGTAAATTATGGTACATCCATATTTAGACTATACAGCTGTTAGGGACAGGTAGATCTTGGTGTGGATATGGAATGATGTCAAATATTTATTGAAGAAACACAAATTTACAAAACAGTATCTCTAACCTGCTTCACGTATATAATTTATATATATATATTACATATACATTTTATATATATTATGTATATAATTGTGTCTTCCTATATATATAAGGAAACTTCCCTATTTTGGAAGTTGCTGATTGGGCTTTCTCTGTTCTTTCAGCACCTGGGGGACACCTCAGTTAAAGCAAGATCAGTCTGTTGGCCTGGCGCGGTGGCTCATGCATGTAATTCCAGCACTTTGGGAGACTGAAGCGGGTGGATCACCTGAGGTCGAGAGTTCTAGACCAGCCTGGCCAACATGGCAAAACCCTGTCTATACTAAAAATACAAAAAAAAAAATTCGCCGGGCATGGTGGCCCTCGTCTGTGATCCCAGATACTCGGGAGGCTGAGACTGGAGAATCGCTTGAACCCAGGAGGCAAAGGTTGCAGCGAGCCGAGATTGTGCCACTTCACTCCAGCCTCGGCGACAGAGCGAGACTCCGTCTCAAAAAAAAAAAAAAAAAAAAAAAAAAAAAAAAAAAAAAACAGTGTGTTTTTCTACAGTTGTCCGCCCCCCC
>CAUYQU010022227.1:0-17857 GCA_963574635.1 Cheracebus regulus
ACCCCGCCCCCCGAGATCTACTCGAGATGTCACACTCTTACCCTCCCCTCAGCTCTTCCGATCTACACCTGCCCTCACCCTCACCTGCACTCCCCCACACCTGCCCTCACCCTCACCTGTCCCCAGCCACACCTGCCCTCCCCCACACCTGCCCTCCCCCACACCTGCCCTCACTCACAGCTGCCCTCCCCCACACCTGCCCTCACCCTTACCTGCCCACATGGTCATCTGCCTGCAAGGTCACCTGCCCGAGCCCTCACCTGCCCAGACCCTTACCTTCACATACCCGCACCTGCCCGCATGGTCACCTACCTGCCTACACCCTCACCTGCCTGCACCATGGTCTGCCCACACCCTCGCCTGCCGGCACTCTCACCTGCCCTCATGGTTACCTGCCCGAGTCCTCACCTGCCTGCGCTCTCACCTTCCCACACTCTCCTGCCTGCCCCTTCACCTGCTGGCACCCACCTGCACACACCCTCACCTGCCCTAGGACCACTGGCACCAGATTCTGGCTTCTTATCTAAGGTCATGAGGTTCTGAGAACCAATCCATTAAGTTTGTGGCATAATGGGGACTTTGTGACTTGTAAGGACACAGAAAATTTATCTCCGGATACACCATTTCTCAGAAAGTGCCTTGGGTCATTCCTGATGGATAGGACTGAATGTCACTCTTCCCAGGCCCTGGATAAGCAAAGTCAGAATCAAGGCACAGCTCACAGGTGGGAGCCAGGGAAGAGCTTGGGGGGGATGGAGGAGGAACTGCACACACTCAGCCCTTCCCTCTGCTCCAGGAAGTGCACACCTGCCCCGCCTTCCTCCTACCTGTGAAGTGCACACCTGCCCTGTCCTCCTCCCTGTGAAGTGCACACCTGTCCGGCCCTCCTCCTCCTCCCTGTGAAGGACACACCTGCCCTGCCCTCCTCCTCCCTGTGAAGTGCACACCTGCCCCACCCTCCTCCTCCCTGTGAAGTGCACACCTGCCCTGTCCTCCTCCTCCCTGTGAAGTGCACACCTGCCCCACCCTCCTCCTCCCTGTGAAGGACACACCTGCCCTGCCCTCCTCCTCCCTGTGAAGTGCACACCTGCCCTGCCCTCCTCCTCCCTGTGAAGTGCACACCTGCCCCACCCTCCTGCTCCTGGTGAAGTGCACACCTGCCCCGCCCTCCCGCTCCCGGTGAAGTGCGTGGGTTTGGGTGAAATCACCTGCTCCCTCCCCTGCTCAATGCTTCAGGTTGGAAGGAGTTGTGGGGCCCGTGTTAGTCACCTGATGTGTGGACCCTCCTGTGTCCTAAGTGCACCTCTGCCCACTGGTCGCTGCTGACCTCAGCTTTTCAAGGCTGTCTCCCGGTGGGCCTGGGGCTGCTTCATCCAGCCGGGGGTCCTCCTCCTGCCCTCCTCACCTGCCTCTGCACCTGCTGCAGGGCACCACCACCTGCAGGTGAAGCCAGCCTCCTGGGAGGGAAGCCTTGAGCTGACGGGTCGTCCACTGGTGCAGGGGCACAGGCTGGGCTCACACAGGCTCCAGGGGTCTGCGGCAATGCCCTGGGGTCTCTGCAGCCTGGCGCGCTCTGGATATCAGTGACGGCCACTCCTCTGCTCTGGCCTCAGCCTGCACCACCCCAGAAGGGCTGCCCTCCGGGTCCCCCGTGGCTGGGCATCCAGACCCACTCTTCCCTCCATGTCTGATGTGCTCCTGTGCCTAGGCATGTGCAGGAAGCGCAGAGCGTGGCTGGCACCTGCCCCGAGGCCTGCGCTCTGTGCTCCTCTTCTCTTCCTGAAGAGCTGCAAGGGAGCCTGTGACCTGTGGCCACTTGGCTGCCCCCATGGACCTGTGGCTGCCCCTGTGGACCTGCGGCCACTGGCCAATGGATTCCTGATTGGCCAGAGCCTTCCTGCAGTGAGGCCTGGACAGTGCCCCTCCCTTCACCTCAGGCCCTAGAGTCTCCAAGTGACATGCAAAGGCGGCGGAAAATTGTTTTGGGCAAGGTTTTCACCAAGGTCAATATCCTTTATTTTATTCCTTATAAATTAGTCCTCTCAGCTGAAAACATTTTCCAAGGACGTGCTGGACAGACAGAGACCGACGGCGTTCTCACCCTGCACCCCTCCGCCCACCAGGCTTCCCTCCCACCCTCTTTTCCTGAGTCCCAGGCTCCGGCACAGGCACCGAGTCTGGTGGGGACGACGAGCTGCGGACGGTGGGTCCTCACAAGGAAGCTTCTCTGTGGGGGCCGTTCCCACGACCTGGGGTTCTGGGCCTGTGGCTCCCAGTCCCTGGTTCCCCGGCTTCATCTGTCCCTCTGAGTTACCATCTGTTCATCTGAGACCACGTATGTGAGGCCATGCCCAGGCCAGCTCTGAGTGAGTCTGCGGGTCTGCCGGCCGGTGCTTGTCAGGGCAGGTCTGAGGGGCCAGAGCTCACGGGGCAGCCTGCAGCCTCAGGCCTGTGCCCTGGGGGCCAGCGCCCATTCTGTTTCTGGAAGCTCCCAGGACCCTTACGTCTAACAAAGAGCCTCCTGTGTGGCTTTGGCCAGTCCAGTGGGAGAGGCCGAAGAGCCTCTTCGTGGCTGCACGCGGAGACCACAGCCCCTCTCAGCTCCAACAGCACCTGCGCCCACAGGTCCTGTGTGGCCAGCTCACCTCCCAAGCCGGACGCAGACTCTCTCCTCACCACTGTTCCCAGGCACCTCTCACCCCACTCTCCAGACCCCCACAAGCTCCCCTCCCTCTGAGAGGGCCTGCATCTGCCCACATGGGGCCAGGCTTGCTGTACCCTGGGGGCAGCCGAGCCTGCCCAGCGTGGAGGATGCCATCCTTGGTTCTCTGTCCCTCCTTTAGTCTCCTGGCTGAATTACACAGGCTGGACAGTACCCTCAGCCCCTCAGGAAGCCACAAAGCGGAGCTCTCAGCTCCGCGTTCCTGCGAGGTTCTCTTGTCTCCTCAGCGAGGACGTCCAAGAGCAGCAGTTTATCTCCAAGGGGTCACCCCGCAGAAAGAGCAGTTTCCATGAGAATCACATGGACACGCCCAGCAATGCCGTCCCCAGATGCTAGCGCAGGAGACCACAACCTGTCCCAGGGGTGCATGAGAAACCAGGGAGGCTCTGGTCAGGCAGGATGACTTACGCCTATAATCCCAGCACTTTGGGAAGCTGAAGTGGGTGGATCACCTGAGGTCAGCAGCTTGAGACCAGCCTGGCCAACACAACGAAACACCGTCTCTATTAAAAATACAAAAAATTAGCAGGAGAACTGCTTGAACTCAGGAAGTGGATGTTGCAGTGAGCCACGATCACACAATTGCATTCCATCCTGGACGACAGAGTGACTCTGTCTCAAAACAAAAAAAGAAAAAATGAAACCAGGGGGACCCAGAGAGTCACGGTGAGGGCCCAGGGCAGAGGGGAGATTTCCTACTTCTCCCCTGCCCTGCTTTTCCCCGCCAAACCCTGGGAGGCTTCCCGAGGAAGCTGCACCTGCTGTACACAGAGCAGTCAGGTGTGAAGGGGCTTCCAGCATTGAGTCATGTGGCTGCTGCTTGGAAACAAGAGATCACGGTCATCCTCTCTGTGGACTCGCCCAGGTGAGCAGCAGAAACCTTTCTCCCCACAGACGCCCAGTGTGGCCTCTCTGTGACATCAGGAACGAATCAGACTCTTGCATCATTAATGTGGCGTGGGGTGTGTGGCTGTGGGAAGCTTCCACCTGAGACCCCATCTGTCCAACCAAAACCCTGTCTGTCTACTCAAGATGCCAAGTGCCCCTCTGAGACCACAGCTTTCTGAAAACCCATCTAATCATCCCACCCCATTTGTTCATATATGACCCCACCTGTCCCTCTGAGATTCCATCTGCCTACCTGAGACCCCATCAAGCCATGAGTGACCACATCTGTGCATCAAAGGCTTCATCTGCTCATCTGAAGCCCCAGCTGCCCATTCCTGGTCCTCTCTGTCCACCTGAGATCCCTTCTGTTCATCTGAGATGCCATCTGTCCATTCAAGATCCTGTCTGTCTATCCAAGAACCCATCTGCCCATGTGACTCCCCATCTGTCATCTATGGCTTCATCTGTCCCTCTGAGACACCTTCTGTTCATCTGAGACCCCATTTGTCATCTGTGACACCTTCTGTCCAGCTAAAACCCCATCTGCCCATTCATGACCCCATATACCAATCTGAGAGCCCATTGCTCACCTGTGAGCCCATCTGCCCATCAGTGGCCCAGTACGCCCACTTGACACTCCTTCTGCCCATCTGAGATCCCATCAGCTCCTCTGTGACCCCATCTACTCATCTGAGAGCCCATCAGCTCCTCTGTGTCCCATCTGTTCATCTGAGATCCCATCAGCTCCTCTGTGCCCCATCTGTCCATCTGAGATCCCATCAGCTCCTCTGTGTCCCAACTGTCCATCTGAGATCCCGTCAGCTCCTCTGTGCCCCATCTGTCCATCTGAGATCCCGTCAGCTCCTCTGTGTCCCATCTGTCCATCTGAGATCCCGTCAGCTCCTCTGTGTCCCATCTGTCCATCTGAGATTCCATCAGCTCCTCTGTGTCCCATCTGTCCATCTGAGATCCTCTCCGCTCCTCTGTGCCCCCTCTGTTCATCTGAGATCCCATCAGCTCCTCTGTGCCCCATCTGTTCATCTGAGATCCCATCAGCTCCTCTGTGTCCCATCTGTTCATCTGAGAGCCCATTAGCTCACCTATGTCCCATCTATTCATCTGAGATCCCGTCAGCTCCTCTGTGTCCCATCTGTCCATCTGAGATCCCATCAGCTCCTCTGTGCCCCATCTGTTCATCTGAGATCCTATCAGCTCCTCTGTGTCCCATCTGTTCATCTGAGAGCCCATTAGCTCACCTATGTCCCATCTATTCATCTGAGATCCCGTCAGCTCCTCTGTGCCCCATCTGTCCATCTGAGATCCCATCTGCTCCCTGTGCTCAGGCAGATGTTCCTGAGGCTGGAGGTTTGAGTCAGGGCCCCAGCACCAGCTGCACTAACTGCCTTCCCTGATCCCTCCTGCCTGTGTAAGGCCCTGGGCGTCATGGCTGGGCCCAGGTCTGCTCACAGGTCATGAAGTCGTGGCTGAGTCCTGTGTGGGGTTATGGGGTCAGGACGGGCTAGGACCCAGGCCCAGGGTGACACCTCTCTCCTCTCTGACACAACATGCTTCAAACAGTTAGAAAAAGGTAGCCACCTTCTAAGAAGATCTCCCACCTTCTAAGACCTCAAGTTTCTTGGGGCCTCAGACGGTGGGAGGGGTTTTCAACCATGCAGATTCCTGGGGCCCTTCCTTGGCAACTGGCTCTGCAAGCCTGGGGTGGGGCCTGGAAGGTGTGCAGCAAGTGGGCCCCCAGGTGGCTCCAGGCAGGGTCTTGGCCTGGCTCATTAGGTGCTGGGCTGGGGTTCAAAGCAGGGGCCGGAACCTCCACCATTAGGGCTGACGGTGCGTCTGGCTCTGCCCACCGCATCTCAGGAGAGGAAGGGGCCCCACACTGCTGGGGGCTTCCCACCTGAGTGGGGAGGAGTCAGGCGCTGGTGAGGCCCCTAAGGCAGCCAGAATGGCAGGCCCAGGGCACTGGCCTCGGACGCTCCAGAGGGAGTAGTGTGAATATCACACGGGTTCTCCAGGAGGCAGGGCCCCTGCGAGCTGCCTTGCCCACTGGAGCCTGACTGTAAATGCACAGCCTCAGGCTGGCCCAGAGAGAACCCCGCCTCCCCTCTGACAATCCCAAGGCACCCCACCCGTGGCTGGGCCTGCCTGCTCCAGCAGCCCGGTGTCCTTACCCCACAGTGCTGACCTTGCTGGCCTGGGGGGCCCAGGAGGCCTCCCAGCTTCCCTCTGCCTCCGTGAGCCTGCACAGTGGCTGTGGCCCTGAGCTCTGTGGCTCCTCAGAGAAGGCAGCTGACCTTGGCTGAGCAGCCAGCCCTCTGGGTGCCTGCACTGTCCTGATGTGGGGTCCCGGGCACAAGTGTCTCGATTCCTGTACTGATGTGGAATCCCAGGTGCTGGTGTCTGGATTCCTGCATGGATGTGGGGTCCTGGGCACTGATGTCTGGATTCCTGCACTGATATGGGGTCCCAGGCCCTGGTGTCTGGGTTCCTGCACTGATGTGGGGTCCTGGGCACTGATGTCTGGATTCCTGCACTGATGTGGGGTCCCCGGAGCTGGTGTCTGGATTCCTGCACTGATGTGGGGTCCTGGGTGACAGTGTCTAGATTCCTGCACTGATGTGGGGTCCTGGGTTTGGTGTCTGGGTTCCTGCACTGATGTGAGGTCCCCGGAGCTGGTGTCTGGATTCCTGCACTGATGTGGGGTCCTGGGTGACAGTGTCTGGATTCCTGCACTGATATGGGTCCCAGGCCCTGGTGTCTGGATTCCTTTACTGATGTGGGGTCCTGGGTGCCGGTCCCTCCTGCCACTGTTGGTGTGGGAGGCCGGTGGACGCCTGTGCCTAGCATGGTGCAGGGGTGAGGGGAGGTGAGAGCCGGCACAGCCCCTGCCCACCTCAGCTGGGGCCAGAATCCCACCGGGGCCTGGTGTCTCCCCGAACTCTGACTTGGGGCCCTGGCGGCACCCATGGGCGGCCCCCTGCTCTCCGCACAGCCCCCAGCACCTGGCACAGGGCTCAGGCAGCGGCTGGGGCCACTTTGGTGACCCTGCTGGGACTGAACACACCACCCCGGGGAATCCAGACATCAGTGCCCAGGACCCCACATCAGTGCAGGAACCCAGACACCAGATCCAGGACCCCACATCAGTGCAGGAATCCAGACACCAAGGCCTGGGACCCACATCAGTGCTGGAATCCAAGGGTGTGGAACTCGTGGACTGACGGGGTCAGGGAGCCCTCCTCGCATCAGGGCACAAGTGATGCTTCTGTCTCCCACCTGGCACCAGTGTGGGCAGTGCTTCTATATGGGCAGGTGAGAGACCCAGCTGAGCCTGGGGACCCTGACCCTGTGCCACCGTCCTGCATGGGGCCGTGTGGTGAGGGGGACAGAGCTTCCCAGCGGGTCTCCCTGCACTCCCACTTGCTTCCTAGAATGAGCCCAGGGCTCCTCCCAAGCCCCCTCCTCCCACCCTCCTGGGAGTCCCTGGGACTCATCATTGCAAAGCCCTGGGGCGCAGGCCTGAGTTAGTACCCAGGCCTGGGAGATCAGACATACCTTCTACACGGCCATTGGCACCCACCTTTTCTGATACAGCCAATAAACCACATGCCCAGCTCCTGTGGTTTGGATCCAGGCATGGCGGGTGCAGGGAGGGTGTGTGGGGGTGAAGGTGCAGGGTCCTGAATGGAGCTGACCGCAGAGGTCAGGGTGGGTGACTTCACAACAACACACGTGTGCAGGGCAGGGCGGGCGGGTCACTTCAGGACGATGAGTGTGTGCACAGCAGAGCTGTCTAAATAAGCATCCGCTCCGCCCCTCCCAGGAAGGGGCTGGACATGGGGCATCCCTGGCGCAGAGGAAAGCCGCAGACTCTGTACCTGCCTGGGGAGGAGGACAGGCAGTTCTCAGGCTGCGTGAGACCCGGGAGACGGGAGAGTGCTTCTCTTTCCTGCTGTGGTCTCCCGTGAGTGCAGCCCCGGGGTTCCAGGAGATGGGCCTCCGGAGGCTGTGATGAGGGCCCGGGGACCTGGCTCCGGGTCTGCTGCTCCCTGCCCGGGTGGGGTGCGGGGTCCGGGCTGCGGAGCAAGGTGTCGAAAGCCCTGGTCTGTGGAGGGAGCTCCAGGGTGGGGGTGTCCGTCGCAGGCATGGCCCCGTCCCCTTCCTGTGTCACCCCCACTCTGCGGTGCCCTGTGCTCTGCACCCTGCTGTTCGCTTTCCGCTCACACATTTGGCAGCGGGGATCCTGCCCTCTCCCACCGCATGCCCTGCGCCCAGGAGCAGCCTGCTGAGGCAGGTGGGAGGACCTCGGGGGCAGCGGCGTCCCCCTGTCCTCGGCCTGCCGTTCTGGGAAAGCCACTTGTCCCTCAGAGCTACCCCTGCAGCCCGGAGCCCGGGACCCCATGGAGGCCGGGGACTCTCTGCTACCAGCTGTGCCCCAGCCGCACTTCTGTGGGGGCACAGGTCATGGGGTGGGGGTGGGCTCCCAGCACCTGCCAAGAGCACTTCAGACGCCTGCACTCCGAGCCTCGGTCACAGGGGCAGGAGGGGAGCAGAATCAGGAACCGTCTCAGCCTGTGCAATTGGTGTTCGGAACTGAGGGAAGAACGCTCCCGAGCTGGCCATGGCGAGATTCCTTCCTCTCCCCTGTCAAACACGCGCGTGGCCACTTAATCATTTACCAACATTAGAACCATCTGAACACAGCCAGCGCCGAGTGCAGCGTGGCCTCCAGCAGGCCAGGGAGGGACAAGGCAGGAGCAGGCCCAGGGTCCGTGCTCTCACTGCGGGTTCAAACGCATTTCAGGGCTGGAGCTGATGCTTCTGTCCTGTGGGCAAAAGGCCTCACCTAGCGAGAGGCCACACCTGTGAGCTTGGAAGACGTGGCTGCCTGCAGGTGGTGTGGCCTTGCTGACACAGTTGATAAGTATTGGCATCAGCGTCACAGAGTCTCTGGAGTCTGTTCACGCTGACAGGCGACAGGCTGCGGTACGTTTAGAGGTGAAGCCTGCACAGCCGCACCCGCGAAGCCCGTGACAGAGCAGCCGACCCGGCCAAGAGCAGGTGTGAGCCGGGCCCAGTGTAAACGGAGCATGCTGCCTGCACCGGGGGCCAGTGACACGGGAGGGAGTGGGTGACGTGCACGGCCGCCTCCGCAGGAGAGGAGGTCACCTGGTATGCAGAAGGCCACGTGCCGGTCGAATGTCGGAATAGGAGAGCCTGGCACGGGGCACTTGGCCTTGCTGTCCTGGAGCCGGCCCTGACGGCGGGCAGTGGAGGCCCGAGGGACAGTGCACTGGCGGGCTCTGCACCCAGGCCTCCAGGTGTGGACGCGTCAGAGCCAGCGGCAGGAAGGCAGCGTCGCAAGGTGACCTCTCAGACCCTGACTAGAAAGCATCAAAATTCAGAACAGACAGAGGCGCGAAGCAGCACACAGGCCTCAGCGGGTCATGCTTCCCTGTGCCCCTGCGTGCGGAGGCTTCTGGAAAGGGGTGCCGGGAGGGACGCCTAGAGGGGGACAGCTGGGAGGACATGCTAGGGAGATGCGGAGACTCTTGGTTGGTGACGGCTGCCCCCGAGAACTGCCCAGCTCTGCCTGGGGGCCCTGGTCAAACCCCCTGGGATCGAGCTCTGAAGGAGAAAACCAGCTCTGAGCTTCCGACACATGCAACAGCTGGGTCGCTCTCAATTCTGTGGCTCCTGATCCAGCCAGTCAAGCTCTCCAGGTGTCTTCCCCGTGAACAGCAGAGGCCAAGTTTGCAGAGCTGCCCCTTCCCGGCCATCTCTTCCTGAGCAGCCCCAAATCAGCCCCATGTGGTGTCTGCTGCAATTTCATTAGCCTGGGCATTGAGCAGTAATTCACAGAAGGCTTTTAAAAAATTAATTTCAAGCTTCCTTCCTTGATTTGGACTTAATTTGCTAAAGCAGTTTTCATTTGAAGATGCTCTCCTCCCATGAAAAAAGCAAAACCAAAAAAAGGAAAAGAGAGCTAATTTATTGTTGTGACATGAATACAGCTTTGAAGAGTCCCGTGACTCAGCTGGGAGACTACACAGGGTGGGCGGAGCAGGAGAAGCCTCCGAGTCCCCGATTGGGACGCACCCTGTAGGCCGCGGTGCCAGGGACCTCAACGCATGGAATCCTGTCTTCTCTTCGGTGACAAATTTAATTAGTGCACATTTAGCCATCAGTTTGGGAGCAGATTCAATTAAGTGCTCCGCCAGTTCTGAAGAGGCTTCACGCTGCTGAGAGTACGAGGCATGGAGTTAGAATCAGGCAAAGGAGGGTGTTCCCCGTTCAGGGGCCCAGTACCGCCAGGGTGTGAGCTGAGATTTGGGTGGGGGCGGGCAGAGCAGACGCCTCCCTTCCAAGGATCCAGAGCCCTCAATCACGGAGCCAGTCATGGAAGGGACTTCTGTTAGAACCATCTGAACAGCACTGAGAGACACTCAGCCCACGCTGGCCCCCAGGGTGGGGTCATCCAAGTGTGACTTTTACTCAAGATAAGGCCCAAGCAGGCTGGACTTGCGGGGGCAGCTCCTGGAAGCCAGGAGAGCAGGAACTCCTGTGACTTCGTGGAGCACCAAGGCTGGAGGCGTGCACAGATGCCTGTGCCTGCCTGGCGGAATCTTCCAGAAGACGGACGCCCACTTAACACAACAGTGAATGCCCCCCTTGCCCTAAAGCTTTTTCTCCCCTTCACTTTTTAAGCTGAAGACATCCCTGCAGAGTGATCTAAAATGTCCCGGCAAGTACCATTGCTCCAGGAAGCAAACACCTGCTGGATGCCAAGTCCCTTGGGTGGGGCACAGCGAGGTGGCTTTCACGTGGAGCCTGTGGGGACTTTCTGTCTTGGGGAGGAGAGGAGCTACATACAAGCTATACACACCCATGTGCAGGTACCAGAGGCATGTACACACATGCATATGCTCACACACACTCACCTGCAGTCTCACATGCACACACACAAACGCACACACGTGTAATAACTGAACCTGGGTTAGCCTGACTCCGTCTTGGCTGCAAACCTGATGAGCTCTCTCGAACCTCTCCGTCCCTTTGGGTGCATAACTGGGCCACGCTGATGCTGACGCTGTGCTCATCCCACCACCTAACGGTGTAACTGCACCCCGCCTGGCAAGCACGCCTGCTATGGTGTGTGACTCTCTTTGAACCGCCCTAGTGATTGGAAATACCCTTAGCAACCAACAATCCCAGGAACCTCCTCCCGGCTGGTTACCAGCTAACTGGCCTGTTCTGCCTCTGTAAAATTCTGCTTCAGCTAGGCTCCCCCTCCCCGACCTAAATCAAAGTACAAAAGATAATCAAGCCCCTTCCTCGGGACGAGAGAACTTTGAGCGTTACTGTCTCTCAGTCACCGGCAATAAAAGGACTCTTAATTTGGAATTCAGTGTGTGGCACATTCCTTCCAACTCGCTCCATTATTACATTTGGAAGCCTCAGCGAGATTCGCCACCGGGTACAGACCAGGCATGTTCCGGGCTCCCCCAAGCTGGGAGGAGGACTATATGGGAGGTGCCCCCTGAGACGTTCCAGGCCCCATAGATCACCTCTTGCCGGGGGAGAGCGAATCGACTCCCGGTGCCCTCCACCAAAAATTATTCTTCAGAGTCCCTGGTTCTGCTCCATGAAGGTAAGTCAGGTCAGATCTGGTTATTCCTGGAAGTTATAGGGATCATCCAATTACCGGGATGCCGGAATTGACTACAGTGATTCCTGTGACCTTGCGCTCTGGATGCCTCAGAGTCCCTGATCCGGGGTCCAGGTTCTGGACTCTGGGAGAGTCCCGGTTCTGTTCTGGACTCAGGAAGAGTCCTGGTTCTGTTCTGGATTTGGAAGAGTTCTGATTCTGGTTTCTCTGGTGTTGAGTTTTGGACTCTGGAAGAGCCCTGTTTTGGTTTTTTCCATCTTTAATTCTTGGGGGTCTAGAGTTCCTGGTTCTGTAGGCTTCTGGCTGTCTGCTTCTGGACTCTGGGCGTCCGGAGTCCCTGGTCTTGTCCTTCTGAGTGATCTAGAGGGGATCAGCCCTAACAAGGGCACCCCCTTGGACTCCGTTGCCACCCCAGAACGCTGGTGGACGGAATCCCTGGTTTCTGTCTAATCTGAAACATTTACAAACAAGATAAAAATTTATTCAGGGTTTAAACTGTTTACAGAGTGCAAAAAGACTGTAATAACCTCTGAGTGTATGTGTGTGTGTGTGTGTGTGAGCGCGTGGGGACCTTACAGGTTTGCAGCTAAGATGGAGACAGGCCAACCCAGGTTAGGTTATTACAAGGACTCTTAATTTGGAATTCAGTGTGGTGCATTCCTTCCAACTCACTCAGTTATTACACACTCACTTGCATTCACACACATGTACACACACTAACCTGCACTCACATGCACACACAAATGCACATACTCACCTGCATTCACACACATGCACACATACACACACACTCACACACATGCACACACCTACAGTCTCACATGCACATACAAATGCACACTCACCTACATTCACACACATACACACACTCACCTGCAGCCTCACATGCACACACAAATGCACACTCACCTATATTCACACACATGAGCACACACATGCACACATATTCACCTGCAGTCTCACATGCACACACTCACCTGCATTCACACACATGCACACATACATGTACACACCTGCACTCTCACACACATGCACACACACACGTGATTGTCATGCTCCTCCCACATAGTTTCTTAGTGAGTCGCCCTTGGGTGTCGGCAACTAGGGTACGTGTGGCTGCGGGCCAGGCCTGGAGCTCCAGGTGGGCAGGACAGGCCTGCGTGCAGAGAGGAAGCTTCTGTGCTTTCTAAGCAGCAGGAAAGGGTGGTCACCACGGCTCAGGCCACCTCGATGCCTGGGCATGGGCCAGCCCTGTGTCCCTGGCTTGACTCCTCATGTCACAGCTGATGCTGTTTCCTTCCCCACATTTCTGAGGCCTAAAGAGGCTCATGGGTTCATCCCCAGGTCACTCAGAGAGCAAGTCATTACTCCATGAAGATGTGACAAACCCCAGACAGGGCCATGGGGCTTGGGCAGACCAGGAGCTGGGGTGTGGTGAGCTGGTGGCCCAAGGGACAGTCTGATGCCCTGTGGTCAGAACAAGGTGCCCCTGCCTGGAGGACAAAGGGACCCAGGGCAGGAAAGGCAAGCTCCAGCTTCCTCGGCCTCAGATTCCGAGGCTCTAAAAATGTCTCACAGTGAGATTTTAGAATATTGCCGGGAAAGAACACACCTTTTTCTCATTATGAAAAGCCGGAAAGTCACTGTTGAAGAATTTCATCCATTAAAAGTCTGCATTTGGATAAAATGAGCTTCTGTGCCTCATCTGGGCTCAGTGACCCCGGGAGCTGGGAGCCGGGTCCTTCTCTATGAATGAACTTGGGTGGCCAGAATGCCCAGATGTGCTTTCTCTGGGAGAGGTGACTGAACAGGACAAACGGGGGTCGGCCCCGAAGATGAGGGACTCTGACTCCCAGGAGCCTCAGGGAGAGGCTCCCCATGTGCACCCAGCTCCTATCTGGGAGTGAGGCGACCCGGCCCCCTCAGGCCTCCACATAGCTGGACACTGCCCACCCCACCCCCGCCCCCGCCCCCGAGGCAAGGTGAGCCCCTGTGTTGTGCTGTGGTGGGCGGGGCAGGCATAAGGCCCCGAGTCTCCTGGACAATGTGAGGCTGCTGCTGTGGGGCTCCCTTCAGGCCCTGGGGGAGGGGAGCGGGAACAGGAAAGGGAGTTGCATGGGGGACAGCTTGGAAGCAGGGGGCCTGGGGCTCTTCAGCCCTCACGTTCACAAGGAAGGTCGCAGCCCACACTGCCTGGCTGCTGTCCCTGACCCCAGAACTCCCTCAGGTCTTCGAGCCCCACCTCCCCAGCCCAACCACTGACCAAGGAGACGGGAGGTCAGGCGAGGGAGCCTGGACAGCACTCAGGGGACAGTCCGCAGTGTTGGTCAACGCTGCGTGAGTGCGGGCTGCAACTTCCCACCATGGCCCTGAGCACAGGAGTTCTGCGAGGCCACAGCCTGGAGCCTGCTCCTCGGGCCAAACCTGACCCTTCCCAGGCCTCTCCAAGGCACCCGGGCTCCAGGGTCACAGGGTCACCATGCATGAAGTGTGACCCAGAACTCAGTGCAATGCAGTGTCCCGGTCCAGGGGGAGCTTCCAGGCAAAAGGGTATCCAGGCATGGGGGTGTCCAGGCACAGGGGTGTCCAGGCAGGAGGTGTCCAGGCATGAGGGCGTCCAGGCATGAGGGTGTCCAGGCAGGGGGTGTCCAGGCAGGAGGGCGTCCAGGCAGGAGGGTGTCCAGGCAGGAGGGCATCTAGGCACAGGGGCGTCCAGGCATGAGGGCATCCAGGCCAGTGTCAAGGATGCTGGCATCTAGGCTTTGTCCCCTGCCAGGTGCAGAGCTGGACAGCACGCTTCCCCGTCCTGAACCTGCACAGAAAATTTCCCTTTGGTTCCAGAGGGCTCCAGCTGAGCTGGAGGTATCCAGGGAGCTGCCAAAGCTCCCCCTCAACTCTCTCTCGAGGTTCGAGGAGCTGCAGGGGACGGTGATGTGTGTCAGCATTGGGGGAGCATGCAGCTGCCATCTCCACTGCGACCCGGCTCCGGCCACGGCCCGGGATTAATGACACGCTCAGTGAGAGGGAAAATTACATTTCCAGGATATCTTCCAGGGCTCACTGTGATAAATGTTTAAAAATGTGCTAATACGCTCTATTTAGCTGTCTTTATTACAGTCACTCTCAGGGACTCTGCCCAGTACTCCGCCTCCAGAGCACAGGCCCAGGCCTACCATGCTCTCCTGGGCTCTGTCTGTATAGAGGGCCACGGAGCGTCCATGGCACTGAAGCTTCCAGAGCTGAGTATCCCACCTGCCTCCTGGGGGACTTGGCTCCCCCTGAGGTGGGAAAAGTCCCTTGTGAGCCTCCAGCTGCTTTGGGTAGAACTGAGCCCCTCAGGTCCCAAGGTGTGGCCAACTCTTGGGCTCTGCTCAGGGTGCAGATCACCCCACATAAACTGGACGAGCCTCTGGGGTGATGTCTCAGGAGACCTCAGAGGCCAAGGGGATGCTGGTGTCATCCTCCCCGGGGGCGGCTGGAGGCCGGCTCAGACACCATCAGGCAAAGCGGAGTCAGGTCGCAGGACACAGTGTCCTCATGTGACCTGGAGCTCCTGGTGCTTGTCCACACAGACATGGTGTTGCCCCATCAGACTGGACCACAGTCCACAGGGCCACGGACAAAAGGGCCACCAATGGTGAGGAGCCTGGTGCAGACCACAATGCTTCCTTCTATGTCTTCACAGCTCTGCCCCCAAACATCTCACGCAGGGAATCTTGGAGCTCAGAGTTCCTGTATGAGGACAGGCTGCAGTGTGTGGGACACCCTGCCCATCCCCACAGACCCCAGCCTTCCGGGACCCCAGCCTTCCCAAACCCCAGACTTCCGGGATCCCAGCCTTCCCGGACCCCAGCCTTCCGGGACCCCAGTCTTCCCAGACTCCAGCCTTCCCAGACCCCTTCCAGGTGCCCCTGATGGAAAGCTGCCAGCCCCTAGGGACTTGGAGGTGAGGGTTTCATTGGGAGCACGGGTCCAGGACCAGGTGTGTGTCTGGGGGCGGGCTGCCGTGAAGGAGCCCCTCCCAGGAGGATGGGCCTAGGGTCCCCCCACCCCTGAAGGGAGATGGACCGGGGGAAGAGGGTTGGCAATGCTGGCCCCGCTCGCTTTCTTAACCACTGAGAAGGCCACAGAGAACAGCCCAGCCCCGGTCCTTGCTCTGCTGGTTTGCGAGGGACGGAAACTCCTTTCTCTTTTCTTCTGTTTTTCTTGAGATGGAGTCTCTGTCTCCCAGGCTGGAGTACAGCGGCATGATCTCAGCTCATGGCAGGTTCTGGGCCTGAGGACTCCTTCCTCCACACCTTCCTGAGTAGCTGGGACCACAGGCGTGTACCACCATGCCCAGGGACTCTTTTTACTTTCTGGAGATGGGGTCTTGCTGTGTTGCCCAGGCTGGTCTCAAACTCCTGGGCTCAAGTGAGTCACCCGCTTCAGTCTCCCAAAGTGCCAGGATTACAGGTGTGAGGCTCCGTGCCCAGCCTGGCCCTCCTTTCAGACCTGGGCTTGCCATGTCTCCTCCCCCAGTGGGTGTCATGGTGTCCACTTCTGGCAAAGAGCCCCTCCCAGCCCCCCGCATCGAGCTGCCCACGTCCTGCGTCCCCCGAGCCTCCACTCCGCAGCCTCGTGGCCTCCCGCCCCTCCTGTCCCGAGGGTGCCTCTGGCCTCGCTGCATCCTGCGTCCTCCGGGACAGCGAGCTAGTGTCAGCTGCCTGAGGCGCAGGCAGGAAGATCGCGAGGTCCTGCAGCCGCCCGGCCTGACTCGCCTGGAGCCAGCCCAGCCCAGCCTCAGGTTTTCTATGAGGGGCTTCGGTCATTACACTGGAATTCTTCCAGATGTGGGAATGCCGGGGCCGGGTGGGGCAGCAATCTCTGGACAGGAGCCCTTGGCTGGAAAGGGCACAGCCCCTGGGCAGAGGGCACCAGCTGCTTCCCACAAACCCTGAGGATGAAGCCTGGCTTCCCCCAAGGGCGGGGACCTCATCCCCTCGGCCGAGAGGAAAGCAGCAGCTGCCCCTTGGATTCTGGAAGCCTCTTTGAGGGTCCTGCATTTCTACATCATCTGCTCCTACCCCGAGTCTCAAGTCCAGTGGCCATCCGGGGCAGGGTCCATGCCCCATGGGGTGTCTGCAGCCCTGCAGCCGGGGCAGGATGGAGGCTGAGGACATGGAGGTTGGCGACTGATGAGCCGCTGACGGTTCCTCCAGCTCCAGCCCCTGAGGCTTCCAGCTGCGGCGCGATCAATCACAACATGCAAATCGCTCATTTATGAAATCTGATCACACCAGGGCGGTCTGATTCATTATTCAGCACTCCGGTTGTGTGCACAGAATCCCTAATGGCCCTGCGAGCCAAGGATGTCTGGTCAGACCCCTGTTCTGGGCGGCGCTGCGTCTCTCCTGCATCAGCAGGGCCTGGGGCTTCCGTGATCGCATCTCCACACAGACTTTGCTGGGTCCCAGGGTGCTCCTGGCTGGGGAGGCCATCAGGCAGATGAGCCCCACGGGCAGCACGGAGGCGGACGAGGAGGCCCCGCTGCTCAGCGGCCTCTGCACACGGCGTTCCGGAGTACGCACGGTGTCCTGCGTGCACGCGGCGCTGCGGAGGACGCACGGTGTCGTGCATGCACACGGCGCTGTGGAGTACGCACGGTGTCCTGCGTGCACACGGCGTTCCGGAGTACGCACGGTGTCCTGCGTGCACACGGCGCTGCGGAGTACGCACGGTGTCCTGCGTGCACACGGCGTTGCGGAGTACGCACGGTGTCGTGCGTGCACACGGCGTTGCGGAGTACGCACGGTGTCCTGCGTGCACACGGCGTTCCGGCGTCCTCACGGGCTGGCAGTGGGGGGCTGTTCCCGGGCCTGGGCAGTGCTGGCCCTGGGGGCTCCCCTGAGGCCTGCTCCAATGTCGCGGCGCAGAAGTGAGGCCCCCAGCGCTCCTCACTCGGGGGTCTCAAGGCAATGACGGGGCTCTGGCCCTCAGGCCGTGCCGCACACGGCTCACCGCTCTCCACCTCCACCCAGTGATGAGAACAGGGCCCCAGAAGGAAAACCGTGGGGCTCATGGGACTGAGCACGTGCACCAAGCAGGTTCCGAAAGCGGACGGAGCGGCCTCTCCGCCCAGCTCCAGCTCGCTCTGGCGGCCTCTGGCCTCCACGACAGGCTGCAGGGAGCGGCTTCCGGGGACCAGGCGGGCAGAGGGGTGGTGCTCTTCTCTTTCCGGTTTCTGCTGACCCTGGGGCAGCGGGCTTCGAGGGACACCCATGTCTCCAAGGAGCGGGCACCAAGTCATGACAGGGTCGTAGGTCACCATGGAAGCAGGAAGGTGCGCGAAGCCTGGGGCTGCATCCACAGCCGCGGCAGGGAGCCCAGCTCCACCCCAGAGCCGCCCTGACGCCCCCAGCTGCAGGTGCCGTTACGAGAACACTCACCCCAGGATCAGGGCTGCTCCCACAACCCAGGGTGACCTCGCCACAAAAGAAGTGGACCCAGGAGGGAGGGGGACCGTGGAGGGAGGGGGACCCGGGGGGGAGGGAGGGGGACGCGGGAGGGAGGGAGGGGGACCC